>PVJS01046536.1:0-15783 GCA_004027185.1 Glis glis
CCGACGCGGGCGCGCCCCCGCTCTGCGCTGTCTCTCCGATGGCGTCCGCCTCCGGGGCCATGGCGAAGCACGAGCAGATCCTGGTCCTCGACCCGCCCACAGACCTCAAATTCAAAGGTAGGCGGCGGGGACCCCCGGCGGGCGGCGGCGGCGGCGCGCCCTCCCCCACGCCCGCGCTCCCTCGCCCCGCGGCGCCGGCCCGGCCGCCCGCCCGCCCGCCCGCCCGCCCCGGCCGCCAGCGCCGCCCGCTCGAGGTGCGCGGGCCCGGGAGGCCCAGCCGAGCGCAGCCGCCGCCGCCGCCGCCATCTTGGCCCGCGGGGGCGCTCCCGGTGCGCGGCGGCCGCTGCGCTGCGCCGGGCCCGCGTCCTGGCGCGCAGGCCGGAGGGCGTGGGCGGGCCGGGGTCCGGCGGCCAGGCCGGCTGTCAGCGGCGGGGGTGGCGGGCGCGGTGCGGCGGGGCCCGGCCGCCGAGGTGCTCAGTGGCGGGGCCCCGTGCCCGGGACGGGCCAGGGTGCCGCGGCGAGGCTCGCACGCCGCCCGGGCCCTCTCCCTCTCTCCCTCTCCGTCTCTGCGTGCGCGCGTCCCAGCTCACCCTGGGAAAGCTGATAAGGGTGTTACCCAGCTCTGCACCGCGGCTGATGCTGGAGCACGGCCTGTGATAGGTGATGAGTGTGCCCCGCCAGTGTGCCCCGGTGACCTTTGCGGAACCCGGGGGCCGCTCGCTTCTCTGGTGGACGATACTGTAGGGACAGAGTCAAACCCAGCCCCTTTCCTTTTGGTTTTTGTACTTTTCAATGGGATACTGATACAGTGTGAAGATCTAATTAGGAACCAGGTTTCTTCCTATCTTAAGTGTAAAGTAACTTCCCTTTGAAAGTCAGTATATTGTATTTTAATATCTGTAACTTTGATGGGAACAATCTTTGTGAGGCACGTAGCGACTTCAGTGCTAAATGAAAGAAATAAAGCTGTTATTATTGGATTGTGTCCAAAAGAAAAGAAAATAGATTGTTTTGCATAGGAAAAATCTTAAGTAATTTTAGGAACTTAGAAAATTTATATTCTGGCATTCCGAACGATGTTTACTCTGCAGGCTTTTTAGTGTATTTATAGATTTCTCAGTGGAAACAAGTGAACTGCTTCTTAGGTAAGGATTTGGTTTTAAGGCAACTCTAAGATACTTCCAGGTGCAGTGAGGGCAGTATTTTGGTAGCAAATTTTGTGTGTGGCATGATTTTACATAGTTTTAGATGGGGGGCGGCTTTGAGGAGTCATGGAATTCCTTTTACTAAAGTAGCCATTATCTAAAGTGTAAGGAACTTAATGTTAACCTTTATGATGTGTATATTTCCCAGTATAATTTGCTTTTACCTTTTGACAGGCTGAGTTTACAGAGGAAATTTTTTCTACTACCTATGTGTGAATTGCTATTGGGGACTTAGTGTTAGGCCCAGAAATGCCCAAGGTTTGAAGGTTTCTCCCTAGAAAAGTTGTAGTGTTGCTATAAGAAGAGACTAATACCAGAGAACCAAGCTTCAAGAAAACAGCCAAAACCCACCTTGCACAGGAGTTTATGAGGCAGCTTGAAAAAGCAACCAGAAACATTACACAGCGACTTATCCATATATTTCGATTGTTTTGGGTATTGAGGAATTATGATTATAGAACAGGTTGTTCTTGTGTTACCAATGAAAGTAATAATTCAGTGAGGGAGACAGAAAAGGCATATAAATGATAAAAGAGACACACCCGCCGTGTGAGCAAGAAAGGAAGGGTGCTCTCTTGCCTTCCTCTTTCAGGAGGGAAGGACGTCTTCAAGGAATAATCTCGGTTGCTGGGGGAAGTGGATCAAGGGGAGTGGTTGAGTAAACATTGAAGTGATAGACTTCGTGGCATATAGTTAAAGGTCCAATAGTTGTTGTGCGCTTCTTTTTAAAGGCAGGGTAGTGGGGAGCATTGGGAGAAAGGGGTAGGATGAAATTGGGGTTGTCACTTGATGTTTAACTGTTTCTTAATGTTACTCTTTTAGTTAGGGTAAATAGCTTGCCATGATGGAAACCTGTGTTTCAACACACCGCTCCACACTAAGCGGGAAGACTCCTTTAGAATCCACGGCCTGCTTGTGCTTAGTTTGATGATGACATCAAAGGTCATTTAACAGACTTGTCTTAAAACCCATAACTTGCAGTTTAAGTGAAGGTCTGTTACAAGATAAGCTTTGCAGAATTTTTTGTCATCTTCTGGAACGTTTAATTATTTTTATTCTGCATTTGTCTAAGATGGTTTCTCCAGGAGTGGCTCATTTAATCATCCTGAGATTGGATGGCTTTACTTTTATGTGCACTGTATGTCATCTTGAGATGAATTATTAGCATTTTGCACAATTTTGGAGAAATACATAAGAGTGGTACATTTTCTACATGCTTCAATATTTTATTAAAAAACTTGTTTTATATAAAGATTAATATACAAAAGTGCTTTAATGATGACATAGCAGATTCTGATATTTGCCTCTTTTTCTTTAAATTCCATCGTTTAAACACTGGCAGTAATTTGACCTAAACTTCAGGCTTGAAATTTGGTATTTTATGTGAAAAACTAGTTTTTGTCTTTAAAATTTTTACATTATAAAATTACTTCCTTTGTATTATGCAGCATTTTATTATGTCTACCTATTAGTTTTGGAAGAAAGTTTGAAGAAGAAAGTTTAGAAAATGCTAAATTCTAGACATGTTCTTCCTTTTAATGATCAGGGAGAGGAGGAAAATAGACCAAAATCATTGTGTTGAAGGTGGCCTGTAACAGTACAAAACAATAAAGAAAATAAAGCTCTGAGGGACCAAGGGACCTGTGGTGTCAGTGTCAGCACATCTTTGAATAGCAATACATCACTCGGAAGTAGTGTGGATGTAGAATTTTCCTTTTTCGGATATTCAGTACATTTTCAGGTGGTTCCAGAAGCTTCTCCTATTTCACATTGGCTACCTCAAACCTCTGAAGCATCCCCCACCTCTTCTCTAAAACATAAATGTCATCTTATTACTCCATTCCTTCAGAGTTGTCGAGTATCTCTATAGCCCACGTTTGTCCGATTTTTTTTTTTCGGTACTGGGGATTGAACCCAGGGGCATTCTACTTCTGAGCTACACCCTCAGACCTATTTTTTATTCTTTACTTTTGAAACAGGGTCTCACTAAGTTGTGGAGGCCTCATTAAGTAGCTGAGGCTGGCCGCGAACCAGGATCCTCCTGTCTCAGCCTCCCAAGTACTGGGATTAAAAGCGTGCGCCACCATGCTTGATTTTTTTTTTTTTTTTTTTGCGGTACCGGGGATTGAACCCAGGGGCATTCTACCTCCGAGCTACATCCATGGCCCTATTTTTTATACTTTATTATGAAACCGGGTCTCACGAAGTTGCAGAGGGCCTCACTAAGTAGCTGAGGCTGGCTGCGAACCCGGATCCTCCGGTCTCCGCCTCCCAAGAACTGGGATTACAAGTGTGCGTCACCACGCCCGGTGCCATGCCTGATTTTTTAATTTTTTTTTTTTAAGTATGCCATACAAGCCTTTCCTTGGTGGGCTGCCTCCTTTGGAACACCTGTTCATCTATATACATCCATAGTTTCTTCTCATATCCAAGATTCTTTGTTCCTTTGTTTTTGCTGGTAAAGGTAAAACCCCTCATGACTCAGACCATGTTCCATCAGACATTTTCTCTATTATGTTTTCAACCACTGGCTGCTTTTTTTTCTTTTTTTTGTGGTGCTGGGGATTGAACCCAGGGGTGTTCTACCTCTGAGCTACACCCCCGCCCTATCTTATTTTTTATTTTAAAACAGGGTCTCACTAAATTGTGGAGGGCTTCACTAAATTGCAGTGACTGGTTGCTAACCTGAGATCCTTCTGTCTCAGCCTCCCAAGTACTGGGATTACAGGTGTGTGCCACTTTGCCCAGCTCTCCATTGACTTAACATGCAAGTATGCCAAAGTCTTTCATTTTGAAAATAAGCAAACAACAGTTCCTTGACCTCCATCCTGCTAGTCTATTTTCCTCCTGGTCCTTCATTTCTTTTGCATTCACATTTTCTTTTTTTTTTTTTTTTTCCAGTACTGGGGATGGAATCCAGGGGCCTTCTACCTCCAGGCCCCAGACTTATTTTTTTTTTGCGATACCGGGATTGAACGCAGGGGCGTTCTACCTCCGCGCTATGCCCCCGGCCCTATTTTTTATACTTTTATTTTGAAACCGGGTCTCACGAGGTTGCGGAGGGCCTCACTAAGGAGAGAGAGAGAGAGAGAGACAGGGAGAGAGAGCGAGAGAGCTGAGGCTGGCCGCGAACCTGGATCCTCTGGTCTCCGCCTCCCAAAGTACTGGGATTACAAGCGTGCGCCACCATGCCTGGCCCCAGACTTATTTTTTTTAATTTACTTTTTATTTGGAAACAGGGTCTCCCTAAGTTCCCGAGAGCTTCACTAATTTACTGAGGCTGACTTCGAACCTTGATCCTCCTGTCTCAGCTTCCCAAGTACTGGGATTATAAGTGTGAGCCATCATACCCGGCTTGCATTCACATTTCTTGAAAAAATAGTTCATGTTTACTGTCTTTCCAGTTCCTCTTCTCATTCACTCCTCAGTCAACTGTAGTCATATTCCTGTCTGTAGTGATACATAGATTGCCAACTGAATTGATTATTCCCAGTTTTTATCTCATTATACCTATCTTTGGCAGATAATATCACTGACAGTTCTTTTTAAAAACTTAATTCTTTTGACTTCTGTAACAGTTGTCTCCTAATTTTCTTCTTTGCTCTTTTTTTTGGTCATTTGTGGCCTTTTTCTTAAATACTCATGTTTCTGAGACTCTGATTTAGTTTTGTTATGTTATTGAACTCTCCTTGTTTAGACTTAACTGTTTTGAGGTTTTCTCTTTTTCTTCCTTCTTTCTCTGCACATATTGGTACACAACCAAATCTGTGTTTTAATTCACTTTACAGTCAGTCAAGAACTTAGACTCTTAGCTGGGCCTGGTGGCGCATTCTTGTAATCCTAGTACTTGGGAGGCTGAGACAAGAAAGGTCATAGGTTCAAGGCCAGTCTCAGCAACTTAATGAGACCCCCCCCAACAACTTAGTGATACCCTGTTTCAAAGTAAAAAAAGGTTGAGGGGTCTAGCTCAGAGGTAGGATACCCCTGAATTCAATCCCCAGTACCATAAAAAACAAAACATGTACTTGGAACAACTTACTATTTGGATTTGAATATTTCTTAGACATTTTGAAATCAATATCCCACACTTTTTTAGCTACCCAAGTTTACTCTTCTTCCTGTATTTTTTATTTTCATTTTTTAGCGGCATAATGGTTACTTATACCAGCAACACTGTGCATATCTAATAATTAAAATGTGTGTTCTTACCTCTGAGACAATACCTTGACTGTCCCCTTTAATATAATTTCATTAGATTTGAGTGTATGCTATGTGTCAAGTGTGATAAATAAGACTGAAATTACAGTTTTGTGTAAACAGGATCCTTGTTTTCATGGGGCACTTCTAAGGGAGAGAGATAGAAACTAAGTCAGTATTCAGATGAATGAAATGTGGGTATCAAGATGCTGTGAGATTCTAAAGGAGGGGACTTTGATCTGCTCAGGGAAAGATGTCACAGTTGAACTAGGAGTCTTAAGAATTAAGTAGAAGTTATCTAGGGGAAGACGAAAGGAAAATGCATGTACAAAGATCCTGTGGTAGGAAGGAACATGAAATATTTATAAGGCCGAGAGAGGTCAGTTTGGCATTAGTGGAAATAACCAAGAAGAGTATAGTGCTGGTTTTAGTAGGTCAAGTCGAGAGTTGCGGTTATCCTAAGCCCCTGAAGGACTTTAGGGGTGGGGGGCAGTAAAGGTAGAGGGAAAGGACTAACATCACATATGCAGTAAAAAACAAAACAACAAAAAATTAACGTGTGGAAGCAGCGTTAGAAATGAGAGAGAAATGAGTTAGGCAGTTGCAGCAGTCCTCGCAAGAGATGTCGCTTGGGCTGGGGAGTGATGGTGCTGGGGATGAGAAGTTTGAAGGTCAAATCAGTGAGCCTCGGTAGTCAGATATGTGCACTGAGGGAGAGGGGCTGGTTTCTGGATGGCTCTGAGATTTCCGCTGACATAAACTGGAAGAATGGTGGTGCTAGGCACGGAGCTGAGAGACTGGCTGTCTGGATGGAGGTATGTGGCAGAGGTGTGGGAGGAAGCGCTTGATCTCATTAGGTTGTTAGATTTGTTTAGGTCTCGTAGGATGCTAGTGAGAAGGTGCCAGGAAGGCATTTGGTTGTATGGGTGTGCTTACTCAAAGAGAGGTCTGGACTTTGGTTCCCTTATCTTTACTCCCTGGTCCTTTTCTCCACCTTCAGCCCTCTTGAGCTGGACTTCCACACTGCTGCTAGAAATACTCTTTGAAAAAGGAAAATCTGATATTCTTGCTCCCTAGGTTAAGGAACCTGTAGTATTTTCCAATTATTTACTTGGAGAAGTCCAGAATCCCCTGTTTATTCCTCTTAGGAGTGAAACTATTTCTTTCCTACCCACAGCTTTGGGTATATGAAGCTATTTCCACAAACACTCCAAGCTGTTGTAAGACTTTTGCACATGCTCTACTTGGAATCTTGGCTTTCCTCATATTTGTCAGGTAGTCCAGTTCCAGAATCAAGAATCACTTCCTGTGTCTAGTCTGATATTTTCCCACTTCAAGTTGGTCGCTGTCTTTTTCTTGCCACTATTGAAGCTTGTACTTAGCTGTAATAATGATACCTATCACATTATTTAGTATTTATGCTTACATGTTTTTCTGAACTATCCTTTGGTCTACTTGAGGACATACCCATTTCTTTTATCTTTATAGTTCCAGAAAATGGGTATTGGGCTATTTTGTTGACTGACCCAAAAGGTAGAATTTTTTTTCAGTTTTGTACTTTTTGCAAAGTGAGAGGTAGTACTAGGTAATTTTTTGAGTATTCTGGCTTTAAATGTTTGCGTCTGTATGACAGTTGAGTATAAAAAGAGAATGGCATTTTTCTATGGAGTAGAAAAATACACGGTGGTGCTCTCTACATCTGTGGGTTTTCTTTTTGTGATTTCAGTTACCCATGATCAACTATGATCCTAAAATATTAAATGAAGAATTCTAGAAATAAACAATTTATAAGTTTAAATTTCATGCCACCCCCATTTTAAAAATAAATTTTTCTGTGTGTATTTAAGGTATACAGCATGTTATGGATACATATAGATAGTAAATGGTTATTTTTTATTTTATTTATTTATTTATTTATTTTTTGTGGTACTGGGGATGGAACCCAGGGGCAGTCTACCTCTGAGCTATACCCCCAGCCCTGTTTTATTCTTTGTTTTGAAACAGGGTCTCACTAGGTTGCAGAGGGACTCACTAGTTGCTGAGGCTCCCGGTGAACCTGCGATCCTCCTGTCTCAGCCTCCCAAGTACTGGGATTACAAGCCTGTGCCACCGTGCCTGGCTGAGTGGTTACTTTAGTGAAGCAAATGAACATATCCCATTATCTCACAGTTTCGTGTTTTTTTTTTTTTATCCCCATGAGAAGAGCAGCCAAAAATTACTCATGTAGCAGGAATCCCAAATACAGCAGCACATTTTTATTACCTATAGTGGTCATGTTGTACCTTAGATCTCTAGACTTGTTCTGGTACTTTGTATCCTCTGACCTTCATCCTCCATGTCCTCCTTTTTAAATGTGGTTTATGAAGACAGTCTGTGAGTAAGCATTCTTTTATTTTCTCACAGGCACTTCCTGGTCTCTCTTTTCCTTGTTGCCTTTTATTTTACCTTGACTAACTATTCAGCTAAGTCTTCATTGCCTTTCTGAGATAGGGAGATCCTGGCCTTCCTTCCTTCCTCCCACCTAGGAAAATTCTATCTCCAGGTTATACCCCTAGCCCTTTTTATTTCTTGTTTTGAAAAAGGGTTTCGCTAGGTTGCTGAGAGTCTCACTAAGTTGCTGAGGCTGGTTTAGAACCTGCAGCCCTCCTGTCTCAGCCTCCCAAGTACAGGGATTACTGTTTTCTTTCAATCCTAGAAAAGTTGCTTTGGAAGAAAATTAAAAGCCAAAGTTCACTGGATTTATTATAACTGAAATGTGACTCAAATTACTCAGACTTAAACATATGAAAACTTTGAATTCATAAAAGCATAGGACCCTCCATCTGCCTTAACTTAATAATTCAAATTTAATGATTATTAACATTTTACCATACTTGCTTAATTGTATGTTTTTGATTGACTAATAAAACAAATCTTGGATAGCTAACATTTCTTCTCTTGATACTGGAGTTTACATTTCTAACAAAAAAGAAAATTTTCATTGTGTAATCATGATGCCGTTGTTACTTAGAGCTAACAGTAAATCTTCAGTAGCGTCTAATCTAGTCTGTTGAATTTCCCCGGTTGGACTGTGTCAGGTGTGTTTTCAATCTCTACATGGTACTTGGTGTCAGGTCATCTTAGGCAGTTCTCTCTCTGCCTTTTTTTTTTAAATCATGCTATTGATTTGTTGGTAAGACCATTGTCTGCCCCTTATTCTGGATATGTCCTGTGTATTTCCTGTAAGTTTTGAGTTAGATTAAGTTTTCACTATTTTGTGTTAAAAATCCTTCACAGATGGTATTGTGTCCAATCTGGTGTAGTCCGGTTGTCCTACTTAGTGATAAGCTGATGGGTGGTGACACCTTATCCCCCTTTTGGAAAGTTGCATAAGTATGAGACATTTATGTTAATTCATGGAGAAAAAAGGTTTGCAAGGAAACAATGTTAGCAACCTTTAGCTCTACTTTAGGATAAGGTTGTCTTTTGGTTGTGTGTTCTTTTCTGTTTTTGAAGATTTCTACAATGAATATGTAGTGCTTCTTAGAAGTGAAAAATTAAAACAATTTTGTTAAACTTGATACCTTTGGAAGGTAAATCAAAGGTTTCATTTTTCCCATATACATATATATTCACTAATAACAAGTGTTTTTACAGAGTCTGAAGTCATTTTTGTGATAAGGAAAGACACACAAGACATATGAAAGAAGTCTAATGGGTTATAACCATCTGTGAAAGTTGTCAGAATCAAAATGGAGTTGGAGCCAGGCGCGGTGGCGCACGCTTGTAATCCCAGTACAGTACTTAGGAGGCTGAGACAGGAGGATCGCAGGTTCACGGCCAGCCTCAGCAATCTCTTGAGGTCTTCTGCAACTTAGCGAGACCCTGTTTCAAAAATAAAAAATAAAATCGGGCTGGGGGTATAGCTTGGAGGTAGAATGCCCCTGACTTGAATCCTCAATACCGCGCGCGCGCACACACACACACACACACACACACACACACACTCAAAATGGAGTCACATTTGTCAAACCTTAATGGTAGAAAATGAAGGCAGGAGGTGGGGAAGGAGGAGATCGTTGGCTTCTGCGCAATAATGAGAACTATCACAAGGATTGCGGGAACCACAGCCTTGCACAAAGGCCACTGCAGCCTTATGCAGAAAATACTTCTGCAAGGCTGTTGGTTCACTAGCTGCCCGCCCGACCTTGGATTGATGCCATCCTTGCTATTGATCCTTGCAGCCAAGGATCAGTGTTTCAAAATAATTTATACAGTCCTTCTCATTTTGCCTTTAAAACTTCCCCTGGCATCAACCTCCTTGACATTGTTTATTTTGGCAGGAATGTTCCCGTTGCGGTGCTGCTTTCAAGTTTATTAATCTTTGGAGAATCTCTGTAGTTAGCTTTATCCATCCACTAACATTTCACAAAACAAAGTCTAGATGAGAGTAAATCTAATTTATAACTACCCTGTAACAGTGGTATAACTACATAACGGGGTAAGTTTCCTCCACCTCTTACTGTTGCCATCAGTTGGTGGTCCCTTGTAAAAATTTTAAGTAGATATGTTTGGGGATTATTTCTCTGAGATTGGCTCCTGCCCACAGATTAATAATGAGAGGCAAGTAGGTCTTTAGCACTAGATAAAGTAATAGGATCCCTTCTTCGGTGGGCAACTGTTCTAGATTATTTTTATATAATGAAATATGTGACACAGAATTATAACATTGAACATGTTTTCAGAAATTATCATTCAGTCTTGTTAAGCAGTGATTTTTTTTCTTTTTTCCATTATGAAGAACTCGTGCCTGGAGTCTCAGTACTTGGGACACTGAGACAGGAGGATTGCAGGTTCCAGGCCCCCCTCAGCAGTTTGGCGAGAACCTCAGCATCCTAGTGAGACCCTGTTTAAAAAATAAATAAAAGTTTATTATAAAGAAACAGTTGACTCTGTGTCCATGGGTCCCACATTTGAAGATTCCACCAACTGCTTGAAAATACTTTTTTAAAAAATTGTGACTGTATTGAACATGTACATATTGTTTTCCTTGTCATTCCTTAGTATGTAATTACTATTTATATAGCATTTACTTTGTATTTGGTATTGTAAGCTGGACGGAATTTAAAGAATAGGGGATTCTGCTGGCCATGGTGGTGCACGCCTGCAATCCCAGTACTTGGGAGGCTGAGATAGGGGGGTCACAGGTTCAAGGCCAGCCTCGGCAGCTTAGTGAGAACTTGTTTTAAAATAAAAATAAAAAGGGCTGGGGGTATAACTTGAGGTTATGCACAGGTTAAATGCAAATACCTTTTCATTTTATTTAAAGGACTTGAGTATAGCAGATCCCATGGGGGTCCTGGAACCAGTCCCTCACATGGATACTGAAGGAGTATCATGGGAGACGATAGATCTCTAGAAGAGGGTTCCAAGGAGTTCCTAGAGAGGGGGGCAACTCAACTCAGGACCAGCGGAGTCCTTGACATACTGACAGAAAAGGATTTTAGCACGTGTCACTAGGTATTTATTTAGGAAAGCAAAGCATATACATCCAGGGGAGAATGTGGGCCCTTTCAAGAGTGAAAGAAGCTTCCAAGGGAAACCTGGTGAAGGGTGTATTTGGGAAGGTATGTAGGTGACCTCGAGACAGTTTATGATGGTGTGGTCATTTTCAGGATCCTTAGGCAGACATGGTCTTCATTATCTGACCAGTAGACGACCTTGGAAAGTCCCCTAAATTACAGGTTTCTTAAAATGTATTTCCCTTAATGGATTTACTGATGGGCTAATTAACAGTACATAAGGCAGATCTGCAGATTTCCCAGAAATTTGAGAGTGACAGGCCTGGGAGAGAGACTGGCTTGGGGAGTGACAGGCCTGGAAAAATATAATAAAATTATAAAATAAGTTATAAAAATATATTAAAATTATAAAAATAAAATTATGTTTCTAGAGCCAGGCGTGGTGGTACACTCCTATAATTCCAGTACTTGGGAGGCTGAGACAGGAGGATCACAGGTTCAAGAACAGCCTCAGCAGTTTAGAAAGTCTTTCAGTAAACTAGTGAGACCCTGTTTCAAAATAAAATATTAAAAGAGCTAGGGGTATAACTTGGAGGTAGAGTGCCCCTGGGTTCAATCCCTAGTACCCCTCTCTCCCCAAAATTATGTTTCTTTGCCTTCCTTTATGTCTCCTTTCTACCTATTTTTATCTGACCTACCTCAGGAGGACTATATCAGCAGTCTCAGTGGCAAAGAAAATGAAATATAGCTGGCCTCACAGGAAGAAGCTGTTTATAATCTAGACCTAGGGCCAACTAATAAATATTAACGTTTGATGCATTTCCTTTAAACACAGCTATAGTTAGCTGTTTGATAGGGTTTAAATTTTCAGGTCCTATAGACTCGAGGCAGTGGTTGATTTGAGTCTGTGCGAGCAGAGGTATCTGGTTGAGAGAGGCAGAGAAAGCAGGCAGAGATCTGTGGTCCCAGCTGCTTCCTCAGAGGCCATTTATGGTGCTTCATTTTCTGTGCCACTGAAATCGCTTATATCTTTTATCATAAACTGTGTGTGGCTTTGTTCTTTCCAGTAGAAATTCCTTGCTTAAGTAGGATTGGATTTTATGATTTCTGAAAATACATTTGACTTTATGATTCTGTAACATATTTCATTTTGTGTAACATATTTCACTTAGATTTTAAATGGTGTGAAAATGCTTAAAGTTCTCCCAAAATGTGCATTCTCTTCTATTTCCTTATGTCTTGCCTATCTAGATTATAAAAATGTAAGTGCGGAGTACCTATTTAAGTGCCAATAGAGGTAATTAAATAGCATGCACTTTTTTTTGCAGTACTAGGGATTGAACCCAGGGGCATTCTACCTCTGGGCTACACCCCTAGCCCTATTTTTTATTCTTTATTTTGAAATAGGGTCTCACCAAGTTGTGGAGGCCTCATTAAGTAGCTGAGGCTGGCCGCGAACCCAGATCCTCCTGTCTCAGCCTCCCAAGTACTGGGATTACAAGCGTGCACCACCACGCCGGGCAACATGCACATTTAAAGTTCAGTTCTGAGCACAAACATTATTCTTTTTCAAGTAATTTCTATGTATGTGTACATACTGTTTTTCCTTTAGAAGGCTACAGAGTGGAAGAATATATAATTTGTATAAAAATGATGCAAATAGAAATGTTCCACCTCTGTGTAAAAACACTTTATTTTCTCCTCATTTTCAAGGTTGTGTCACCAGGGTTGTTTAGATTAAAGTGAGCAGTCTGTGCATCGGAATGTCCTAAAGCATCCCTAAAGTGTTCTGAGACAGTTTTATACGTAAGTCAATAAGGCTATGATGGTGTGGGATTGAATTACCATCTCCCAGCTTTCCATTGGGTAGAGAACATTCTTTAAGGTGTTAGGTAAAGTTGATCATAATGCCACACAATTGTAGAGCTGGGAGGGGCCACAGAGATAATTTTGTCTATTAATCCTAAAATGAAAGGAGTGAGACTGGGCTAGAGAGAGCGATTTGCCCAAGACTAATGGTTTTAGATTTTAACCCTCTAATTCAGCACACTACATTAAAAAAATCAATAGTGCATCAATAACAGAAACTAGCCTCTCCCTCTCCCTAAAAGGTTTTCCAAAGGAATGAATAGAATAATTGTTTGAACTTTTGGTTTAAGTTTTTTATGTGAAGGTGATGGATGAGTGTTAAACTGTATGCCCAGAACAATACCACTGTATGAGAGTGATTCAGAAGAAATAAAAGACACGATCCCTGCTGGTTGGAAACTTCTTACTTTATCTTTAGGCCTGTAAAGTAGAAAAACTTAATTTTTTCAAATGACTATACACTGATGTATTAAGTGGATTTTGGAGATTTTTTCATGATGCACTCTGAAATATTTATCGATTATATAATGCAATATGAATTAACAGGGAAGTAAGCAGTTTAAGTAATTAAAGCTTTTAAATATTAGAGGATTAAGTAAAATGAAGTCTTGCTTTTTCATTAATCTGAGGATCCATTCTTTTGTAATTATGTTAGTGAAATTTTATAGAGATATTTTTAGTACTTTAAACCTTTGTGAATAGAAATATAACTCATTTGTCTTCTCAGCAAGTGGTACCGTGTTTGTATGTACAACAGTATTTGTCCTCTAATGTTTGTCAGTACTACTCAGCATGCGGGCATTGTTCTCAGCTGCTTGGGGATGCAGTGAGGGAAGGAAGACAGCCCAGTCTTTGTGGGGCTTACTCACATCCAGTCTGATAGTTCAGTGCAGTACAGAAAAGGTAAATAAGTTGACTTCGTCTTGAAAATTTGTAATGAAAATGCCTTAGAGCTTTCTTGGATGTAAGATGTTTAAAATATTTTCTGAGTTTTGGTACTTAATACTTCATTTGAGGGAATATTTAGTGCTGACCTGTGGAACCAAGAGAAATAGCCACTTAGAAAACTTTTTCATATATTGCTAATTTGACTGTACTTTCATGCTTTAATATTCCAGAAATCATGGTAGTAGGCTTCTATGAATTAGAAAATAAATATAGCTAGATAATACATACACAGAATTTAGGAGAGTCAGACCTGGTCGTACTTCCCACTTCCACTGCTTTGTAGTTGTATGACTTTGGACTGGTGTTTAGCTTCTCACTCTGAGTCAAATAATCTGTAAAATGGGGATAATAAATAAGGAAAGTATCTACTTTGTGGGCTTGTTATAAGGGTTAAATGACATAATTCATGTGAAGTTACTGATACAGGATGAGTGCCCAATAAATGCTATTATAAAAACTTTTATTATTACTGTTGCCATTGCTACTGTTGCTGGGGGAAATTCTTAGTTATATATTCCATATACTATATGGTATATGTTTCATATACACAATTATTTTAAATTAAAGATAACATGACATATATTCAGCGGTATAATCCTTATGTAACTGGGAAACTGTTTAATCAGTGATGTAGCTTAATTTGCCAAAACCTGTGGGAACATATGAAGTGGTCATTGCCTACATTGCTGCAGCTACATTACTTAGTATTTGAATGGATCACCCAGTCTTCCTCAAGGAATTTTACCCTTTCTATTTCAGTAAAGGTAGGATGAAAGAGTAAAAATGTAATAGTTGGGAGCTGGGCGTGGAATCCCAGTACTTGGGAGGCTGCGACAGGAGGATCACAGGTTCACGGCCAGCCTCAGCTACTTAGTGAGGCCCTCCGCAACTTAGTGAGACCCTGTTTCAAAATAAAGAATAAAAAATAGGGCTGGGGGTGTAGCTTGGGGTGGAATGGCCCTGGGTTCAATCTCCAGTAACGCAAAAAAAAAAATGTAATAGTTGAAATAAATGATTAATGAAGTTGTACGTTCAAAACAAAAATGCATTTTTGATAGTTTTTGTTGTATGTTGATTAAAAAAATTCATGTGATCATTCAGCCATATTTCTGGTGTATATCTATTCAACAGATGGGCATTGAGCAGTTACTATGACTTGAGCCTGTGTTAATTATACTTCAGTTTTTTCAGGGTAGAATTGAGTGGTTTTCTTTTTTTCTGGTTCTGGGGATTGAACCCAGGAGCATTCTACTCTCAGCTCTACTCCCAACCTTTTTATTTTGAAACAGGGTCTTGCTAAGTCGATGAGGGTCTTTCCAATTTGCTGAGACTGGCCTTGAGCCTGCAGTCCTCTGTCTCAGCCTCCCAAGTACTGGAATTATAGGCGTGTGCCACCTCATCTGGCTTGAGTCGTAGAATGAGATAGAGCCATGTACATAATACAGGAAAACGAGACATGTCATGAGATAGGGATAAATTATGTGCCATGTGAATTGTATGGTCAGCCATATTTCTTCTCAGAGGTTTATTCTTTGGTTCATTGCATTTTGTGCTGTTAATTATCTAGAAGTCACTAACAGTCTGCACATCATAACCAAGAACTTGGAATGACTTCTTCAGAACTATGAAAGGACCGAAAATTTAGCCTGCTACAGTTTTATGTTATGTTGGTAGAAGATCAGACACCTGAGTTAGCTAAGACAAAGGACTTTATTATTCATGGCCCTGAAGACAGCATGAGCTTTATATTTGTTTTGATCTTCCTTACCCTCCTCAACGGGGGTGACATTCGAGGTTCACTTGGATGCTCCACACACCGTGGGTTTGCATCATAGCTGAGAACCCTGGTCTTAGAGAACTGTACTCTTTCATGGTGTGCTGCACAGAAACGTACCTGATCCTGATTCAAGACCTTATCTTATATTGAGCGATACACATACGTGTCCCTGTCCTCAGGAGGGAGACATTATCTTATTTAAGACTGTTCACTGTTAATACATTTTTGAAAGGATCTTTGGGGTAAAAGTTTCTTTTCTTTTCTTTTTTTTTTTTTTGCTTTTCTT
>PVJS01046537.1:0-15784 GCA_004027185.1 Glis glis
CTGGGATTCCTGGTGTGGCCTCACCTCCTGTGCTGCTGGGGTTCCCAGTGTCACTTCCCCTCCTGTGCTGCTGGGGTTCCTGGTGTGGCCTCCCCTCCTGTGCAGCTGGGGTTCCCGGTGTGGCCTCCCCTCCTGTGCTGCTGGGGTTCCCGGTGTGGCCTCCCCTCCTGTGCTGCTGGGGTTCCCAGTGTGGCCTCCCAGTTAGTGCTGCCAGGGTTCCCAGTGTGGACTCCCCTGCAGTGCTGCTGGGCTTCCTGTCTGGCCTCCCCTCCAGGTGGTGGCAGTTACGGTCTTTGCAGGTGGTCCCAGAAGCAGCTCACGCCATGGTCTGGGGAGATCTTGAGCACACGGGGTTTGTGTGGCTCAGGATCAGACTCCCAGGTGTCCTATACACCTGGAAACACAGGCGGGGACAGTGGTTACTGTGGTGAGCTGGGTGAGGTGGCCACAGCGCAGGCCCGGGTGTCTGTAAATGCCAAGGGTGCCTGTGGAGGCTGAGTGGCTTGAATGCCACTCAGTTCCAGAATGCCCGTGTTGTATGTGACATGATGTTAAATATGTGGGTGGTCAGCTGGGCGAGGTGGTGCATGCCTGTAATCCCAGGACTTGGGAGGCTGAGGTTGGAGGATCACAGATTCACAGATATCCGCAGCAACTTAGCGAGACTTTGTCTCCAAATAAAAAATAAAATAGGGCTTGGGTATATCTCAGAAGTAGAATGCCCTTAGGTTTAGTCCCCATAACACACACACACACACACACACACACACACACACACACACACACACTGGGTAGTTAAGTAAATTAGAAAACAACTTGGGACCTTTTCTCCTGCTGTGTTGGTAAAGGTGAATGTTGGTTGTAAAACCTTTTGGTGGTTTTGCCTGGGAAGTGATTGGCACCTCACCTGGGGTGTCTCACGCTCAAGTGTGTAGCGTGGCTTTGCGTGGCCTCCTCTGTGTAGTGGGAAGAGACACCTGCTTTTCAGGGCATTTGGAGCCCGGATGAAGTACTTAGGAAACACTTGCATGCTGAGGAGCCGGGCCAGTGGTGAGAAGCAGGTCCTGAGTGTGGGAGGAAGGGGCCCTGCATCCCTTCCTTGGTCACCTCACCCAGGAGGGAGGACTCCTGGCAGAGGCCAGGCCCTGTTGAGCAAGACTAAAGAGATGACAGGTTTCTTTCTAATTTTAAAAGTAGTCATGTGTTTTAGATCACGAAACCCACACGTTTCATGCCTGGGGGTGTAGCCACTTGTGTCCTGGCTTTGAGTCTGGTGGCTGTGGGTTCTGTCTGAGGCCAAGTTACTGCAGCCTGCAGCCCTGTCTTCTGTGATGCAGTTACCCCGTGCATGTACTGCTGTGGCACATACGGACACTGCCCACCTTGTCTGTTATTAGGATTAACATGTGGTTCCTGAATGTTCCACGTAGAACTTTGTACCATTCTAATTGATTTCTCCAGGGAGTTTCTACAAGCAGAGTGAGTTTTGGGGGTTTGAGACGTAATTACTGCAAAGGTCAAACAAGGCAAAGGTCCCCTTTTTCGTATTTACCACCAGGTGTGACTTTACAAATGTTCGCTAACTTTCTTAAGTAAAATATAGCATCTGTTGTTATCATTTGTTATTCTTATGACCAACTATAGTGAGGGTGGTAGGTGAAACTCTGAACCTGTCTATTCATTCCCCGGGGGTTCTTCAGGAAAAGCGAGCCTGGGAAGCCAGGCGGGGTGCTGTTGCGGGACTCCAGCGCCAGGTGGTGCTGCGGAGCCAGCGCTGTCTCTGCTGAGCCAGTTGTGGGATGAGGTCCTGGCAGCCTGGATGCAGCGTGGGTGTGGCTTGTGTAGGGCAGCCTTCAGCCCTCTTCTGTGTGTGGGTCCCAGGGGTTGGGAGGGACAGTGTCCCTGGAAGAGGCCTTCCTACCTGTCTGTTCCTCTGCCTTCTTTTGGTAGGGGTGGGGAGGGTAGCTTTCCACCTTGCAGGGTCGTCTCCCACCAGTTCCGCTTCACCTTGTGGAAACTTGCACTAGAGAAATGCACCTTTATTCTTCATTTTTTTGGTACTAGGAATTGAATCCAGAGACATTCTGTCTCTGAGCTACATCCCCAGCATTCTTTTTTTTTTTTTTTTGGTACTGGGGATTAAACTCAGGGGCATTCTACCGCCAAGCTATACCCCCAGCCCTATTTTATTTTTATTTTGAAACAGGGTCTTGCTAGGATGATGAGAATCTCCCTACTTACTGAGGCTGTCCTTGAACCTGTGATCTTCTTATCTTAGAGTCCCAACTACTAGGATTAGACGTGTGTGCCATCCATCATACCTGGCTCACGTATTTCCCCCCTTTTTTTTGTTGGTGGTACTGGGTATTGAACCCAGGGGCATTCTACCTCTGAGCTACACCCTGAGTCCTATTTCATTTTCTGATTTTGAAACAGGGCCCCACTAAGTTGCTGAGGCTGGCAGAGAACCTGTGATCTTCCTGTCTCAGCCTCCCAAGTACTGGGATTACAAGCATGCGCCAGCATGCACCACCACACCTGGCTCATATATTCTTTTTTTATTTTTATTTTTTTAAATTTTATTTATTTACTTTTTTGTGGTACCGGGGATTGAACCCAGGGGCGTTCTACCTCCGTGCTACACCCCCGGCCCTATTTTTTTATACTTTATTTTGAAACTGGGTCTCACGAAGTTGTGGAGGGCCTCACTAAGTAGAGAGAGAGAGAGAGAGAGAGAGAGAGAGAGAGAGACCGGGAGAGAGAGAGAGAGAGAGAGAGCGAGCTGAGGCTGGCCGCAAACCCTGATCCTCCGGTCTCCGCCTCCCAAGTACTGGGATTACAAGCGTGCACCACCATGCCCGGCATATATTCCTTTTTTAAATGTGAAAAATATAAATAATGTATTTGCTTAAATCTTTCAAAGCAGCCTTTCTTTTACTTTGGAGACTCACCTTGTGTGATTTTATTTGGGACTGGACTTCAGCTAGACACAGGTGTGAGGGGCGTCTGGTCTTGGTGGGGGAGGGCGGGGCAGGCACATTGAGATTGTGGCTGATCTGTCCCGCTGAGTGGGTTGGCCCCTGCATTGAGGTCTGTGTGCTGCACTGTGCTCTGCATGGCTGGTGAGCGGCCTGGCTCCCAGGTGTGGCACCCGCATAGAGTGCCTGTTTTTTTATCCTTTTGGGCTGTAGTCAGAAGTCAGGCTGAGGATGGGGCCACAGCATGCACTGCCTTTAACTTTTTTTTTTTTTTTTTTGTTATTGTACTAGGGATTGAACCCAGTGGCATTCTACCTCTGAGCTATATCCCTAGTCCTATTTTATTTATTTATTTTTGTGGTACTGGGGATTGAACCCAGGGGCATTTTACCTCTAAGCTACACCCCCAGCCCTATTTTTTATTCTTTATTTTGAAACAGGGTCTCGTTAAGTTGCGGAGGGCCTCACTAAGTAGCTGAGGCTGGCCGCGAACCTGTGATCCTCCTGTCTCAGCCTCCCAAGTACTAGGATTACAAGCGTGCGCCACCACGCCCGGCTGGAGTACAGGTTTTAATGAAGTCCCTGGGCCTCTTTCTTTTTTTTTTTTTTTCGCGGTACCAGGGTTTGAACCTAGGGGCATTCTACCTCCGGGCTACACCCCCAGCCCTATTTTTTATTCTTTATTTTGAAACAGGGTCTCACTAAGTTGTGGAGGGCCTCACTAAGCAGCTGAGGTTAGCCATGAACCCGGATCCTCCAGTCTCAGCCTTCCAAATACTGGGATTACAAGTGTGCGCCACCATACCCGGCTAGAGTGCAGGTTTTGTTTTGTTTTTTTTTTTGCGGTACTGGGGATTGAACCCAGGGGCATTCTACTTCCAAGCTACACCCCCAGCCCTATTTTTTTTTATTCTTTATTTTGAAACAGGGTCTCACTAAGTTGCGGAGGGCCTCAGTAAGTAGCTGAGACTGGCCGCGAACCTAGATCCTTCGGTCTCAGCCTCCCAAGTACTGGGATTACAAGCATGCACCACCATGCCTGGCTTTAGAGTGCAGGTTTTAATGAAGTCCCTGGGCCCCTTTCTTGATCCACTGGAACACAATTCCCTGGGGAAGGCACATTAGTTTGTCTTTTTAACTGGCATCCTAAAGTGTGGCCTATACCCTTGCTGACCAGCTGGGGATCCTCCAGGTGCACGCCCCAACCCACAGGGTGCAGGGAGAACTGTGGGAACCTTTTTTTCTAACTTAGCAAGACACATTACGCTTTCCTGAAATTTCCTGGTGGACTCTGGGCATCTTCTCTCATACTGGTCTGTGGGCAGAAGTCTGTGTACACCAGCCTCAGCCAGATGAAGGTCTCAGGGATGCTGCAGAGGACCCAGGGCATGCGGGCATGGCTCCAGGGCAAACCCCAGTCACCTGCCACCTGGCATGAATGTGAGGACCAGCGAGGTCCAACAAGAATGGGACCCAGATGTTTGGAAATAGGGATGCCAAGCCCCCAGGGGTATCTTACTGGGATGTGGCCCAGGGGAGGCGGGGTCCTTGCTGTCCACAGGAAGTTGAAGGGTAGCAGCTATCCACCTCCGCTTGGCATCATGTCTGTTCTGCGTGGTTCTGTGAGGGAGGCGACCCAGCAAGGTCTCAGTGCTGTACTGGCATGTGTGTAAACTTAGCCTGAGCATCTAGGTGTGTGGTTGCCTGGGGTCCTGAGAGGGTAAGTCACCAAGGAAGTGTGGAGCTGACTACGACACAGGGCTGGGGAAGCCGGGTGGGCAGAGGGTCCAGGGCCGAGTTCAGGTTCTGGTGGAGGTGGCCGGGGGTGGGAGAGAGGGTGGATGATGTAGTCTGGTGGCTCCAACTCTGACTTTCCCCTGAGCCCTGGACCCATGCAGCCCACTGCCAGGCTCCACCTGGCTGCCTAGTGGTGTTGCATATGGAGCAGCAAATTGGACCCCTCTGCCTCCTGGCCCCCTTGGCCTCCCTTCCCAGGAGAAGGACCACCTCCCTCCTCCACATCATGGCCTCCTGCCTGAACCCTTGGGAGCGCAGCCAGGGCAGGGTGCCTGGCCTGCCTCACCTCTGCTCCTGCCCTCAGGCTGCCCCTCACTGCTTCCTGGGCAGCAGAGCTCTGTGCAGGCTCAGTGTTCCCATCGCTGGTCCTCAGAGTCAGGCCTGTGCCCTCTCTGGGAGCTGGCCTCCCCCACTGTCCTTCTTGTCTCACCTGTCTGTGACTTGCTGTTCCTCCTGGTGCCTTCTCCAGGAGGGCAGGACCAGTCTCCAGTCACTGAGTCCGAGATCTAGGCCCTGGCCTGGGAGCTGCTACAGGAGCAGAGGGCCAGGCTTTTGTGGCTGGAGGATGGCCCTGTGTTCACACCGTCAGCTGGGCATCCGAAGAGGAGGTGTGGGGTGACACGGGGGGGGGGGGCTGCGTGTCCTTAGAGTAAGGGATGCGTTTGGGAAGGGGGAGGGACCAAGAAGTGGTCCTATGGGGCAGAGGTCCCCTGTGGCCTGTGAGGCTGTGGGAGGAGTTGGGGCCCATGGAGGTGGAGGGTGAGGCCTGCCTGCTTGTGGCCTGAGATCCTGGTGGGGAATCAGCCGCCGGCCATGACTAGGCTGCGGCTTGGTTTCCTGGGGTGGTCGGCCTAGCGTGGGGACACTGGGCAGTGGGAAGTGGGCTAGCTCTCCATGATGGAGCCTTGTTGAGTTACGGCCTGCGTTCCTGTTCCCTCGCAGGTTCATCACGCGTCCTGATGTCAAGCAGAGGAAGATGGCCAGCTTCCTGGACTGGAGCCTGCACACCTTGACCCACTCTTCCTTGCAGACCATGGAGGGGGTCATTGCCACGGACGGGATGCTGCAGGCCCTGGTACGCACCCCCTGGGGACAGCTCGCTGAGCTGTGCACAGCAGGGAGATGGCGCTTCTCGGGACCACGGGGGGGGGGGGCAGGGGGGCAATGGCTTCCTTTCCCATGGCTGGGCCAGCATCCAGCCTGGGCTGCCCTGGCACAGCTGAGTGCTGTGGAGCCCGTCCGCCACCAGAGGGTGGTGTGGCCCACAGAGCACAGCCTGGGCCCTCGGGGCAGGTTTCCCTCTGGTTTTCTCTTGCTTGGTCTTGTCATAAGGAACAATTATTGGAGCCAGCCCTAATAAAAGAAGGCAGGGAGTTTGAAATCTGCTTTTGTTCAGATATGTGCATTCTAGTTTCTGACATCTGTGTTTGAACACAGGCCCTGGTGCTGCTCACCTCCCGCCCTTACTGCTCTGTTGTCTGTTGGGCGTCTTTTAGTGCCAGGAGGAGGAATGAGCTGGTGTGAGTCCGCAGGAGAGGCGGGGGCCTGGCCGCCAGGCTGGGGAGCTCCGGGCAGTGTGCTGGGGGCGCACAGCCCTCCGTGGCCTCGCTTGCGGGGTCTGCACCTTCCCCTGCTCTTCTTGGATTGCAGTGGGCGAGATTTGCTTGAGGGCCCTTCTTTTGAGTCTGAGGCCGGGGTGGTGATGGCCCCCTTCAAGCAGAGTGGGCCCTGTGGGGTGTTTGCATGCTGGTGACTGAGCACGACGGTGTACCAGTGTCTTTCCCTCTGCCTGCCTCACTGTGCAGGTTCTGACGAGGTGGGAGGCGGGAGGTGTCAGGGCCGGGTGGAGAGCAGGGCTGATGGTGGGTGTCCGGGGGTGGATGTGCTGTGGGGAACTGAGTGGCGCCGACTCACTCACCGGCTCCATCCTGGCCGTAGCCCCTCGCGTGCATCGTCTTGGGAACTGAGAAAGGTGCTCAGATCTGTTTCTGTCCAGTCGTGTTGCGCTCTTTTCAGGAGGGTTTTCATTGAAAAAGTGTCAGAAGAAACCCGAGAGAATAAAGCGTTTTCCATGTCCTGTTCTCCTTCCGCTCCCCACACGACGGCGCTGTGTTACAGCAGTTTAAATACTGTCCTAGGGTATGAGTGAGCCACGCAGTGTTTCAGTGTGTCCACGAGGTGGCGCAGCCATTGCCCCTGCCCACTCAGCAGTCACTGTGCAGCCCCCAGCTGCCACTGCGGACCTGCCTCTGTCTGTGGATTTCCTTGCCATTGCACATAAACCCAGTCGTACTGTGGCCTTTCACTGAGCCCCGTGTCCTCGGGCTGCGTCCACCTCGTGGCATGTGTGAGTGCCACACTCACTTTCATGGAGAGATGATACGTCATGGTGTGGCTGCTTCTGTTGATTATGAGTAACGCTGTTTGGAACTTGCACACAAAAGCTTTTGTCTGAATGTGTGCTTTCAGTTCCCTTGGGTGTGTAATGATCGTTTTTTTCCCCTCAATGCTGGGGATGGAACCTGGGCCTCATTCATGCCAGGCAAGCGTTCTTTCACTGAGCTGCACCACGGCCCCTACACTAGTTTTTGTTCTGAAGTCTTTTTTTTTTTAATTGTCGCTGCAGCCAAGTATGGTGGTGTACGCCTATAATCCCAATACTTGGGAGGCTTAGACAGGAGGATTGCAGGTTCAAGGCCAGCTTTAGCAACTTAGCGGGACACTCAGCAACTTTGTGAGACCCTGTTTCAAAATTAAAAAAAATAAAAGGGCTGGGGGTGTAGTTCAGAGGTAGAATGCCCTTGGGTTCAATTCCTAATATCTATATTATATATATTCCCTAATATAGACATATTCCCTAATATATATGTATATATACACATTTTATATATATAGTATATAAATTTGTATAAATTTTAGGCCGGGCGTGGTGGCGCACACTTGTAATCCCAGTACTTTGGGAGGCGGAGACCGGAGGATCCGGGTTTGCGGCCAGCCTCAACTCTCTCTCTCTCTCTCTCTCAGTGAGGCCCTCGGCAACTTCGTGAGACCCGGTTTCAAAATAAAGTATAAGAAATAGGGCCGGAGGTGTAGCGTGGAGGTAGAACACCCCTGGGTTCAATCCCCGGTACCGCAAAAAAAAATTTTTTTTTGTATAAATTTATATAAATTCGTATTTTATTTTATTTTATTTTTTTTGCGGTACCGGGGATTGAACCCAGGGGCGTTCTACCTCCACGCTACATCCCCGGCCCTATTTTTTATACTTTATTTTGAAACCGGGTCTCACGAAGTTGTGGAGGGCCTCACTAAGTAGAGAGAGAGACAGAGAGAGAGAGAGAGAAAGAGCTGAGGCTGGCCGTGAACCCGGATCCTCCGGTCTCCGCCTCCCAAAGTACTGGGATTACAAGCATGTACCACCACCCCTGGCTTAAATTTGTATTTTATATATATACATATATATAAAATTGTCACTGCATACCCATTACATTGGTGAAATATGGCGCCTGCTTGTGCCAGGTGTTTTGTGAGTTTGCAAGTATAGGTGCACAGCCTGTGCGCTGGGAGGCTCTCCTTCCAGCTGTGTGGCATGGTGCCTAAAGGACTTTATTGCAGTTTCCATTTTAATTGCTACAGCGGAGGTCAGTGTGTAGGCTGAGGCTGACCCTGAAGGTGTGGGTGTGGGGTTTGGAGGAAGAGAGGAAGAGGGTGGAGGTCACAATCATGTGCCTGCTGGATGTTGGTCTGAGGATCCTGGGGGAGGAGGCACTGTGCTCATGTTGTAGGCGATTCTGGTGAAGGGTGGTAGATTGAGATGGTTAATTTGAAGGCTTGGGCATATGTGGTTCTTAATTTTTTGGCGTGAGTCTTATAGAAAGGTCTTTGGCCAGGAGGAGAAGTGGACGTGGTGCTGCTTGGGGCGGGCACGGTGGACCTCGGGCTCAGTGTTTGAGACCACCTTCGCTAGGCAGCAGTCTGTGTTCTTGCCGGTCTCCCTGGGGTCTCCTGCGGCCAGCTCCTTGCCATGACTGTGTAGAGGTCAGTCTGCCTTGACTGGCATGGAGCCGGTCATGACTGCCTGGGGACCCGAGGCTGGTGGGGCTCATGTGGGCTGGCAGTGGAGCCGGTTCCTATGGGAGATGGCTGAGGCCTGCTGCGTGTGCTGCCTCGAGGGCTCTGAGTGTGTCCCGGCTGTGTCCCCAGGCTCCTCCCTTGGGGTCAACAGCCCTCCTAGCTCAAGGAGGTCACCGCACTGCGTTGTGTCTAGCTCTGCCCAGCCGCATTTTTCTCTGCGATCACCTGTCTCTAGGTGGTTCCCAGGTCTTGTGTCTCCTTCCCATCGGAAGGTGCCCCATGTACCGATGGCGCTCAGACCTTGAGGACGGGCACGCTTGCTGCCCTGGTCCCTGCCGGCTGTGCCAGGGTGAGCCAGGCAGGCGTGGAGGCTCCACGTTCAGGGGGAGAAGAGTTCTCCTGTTGGTGTCCTCCTGAGGTGTCAGAAGGTTCCCCAGAGGTTTAGAAAGCTGAGCCTTCTGCCGCCCAGTGGGGCAGGCGTTGGCAGGGGCGAGGAGGACTCCTCCTGCGGGGGCAGAGCACTGGGGCAGTTTGGCAGCAACACCTCTGCCCTATCAAGAGAGGTTTGCCCCGAGCGACGGTGAGCAATCGTCTGACGCAGCCGGCTGAGACCCTGGGAAGCGAAGGGATGAAACCTGTGAAGCAGCGGCCCTGCCGCCTGGCCCTGTGGCCCCCGGTGGGGTGCCAGCCTCCCAAGCCCCCGCTGCTCCTGGAGACTCTCGTCCCTCTAGAGTTACAGAGTTCTTTTCTCCCTTCGGGGTCGGCTGAGTCTGGCCGAAGCTCCCGGGCAAGAGGAAGTCGCGCTGAATAGGCGGTGTGGTTTCGCCACGGGCTCGTCAGACCTGAAGGCTGAGGGCTGGGTGTCCTGTGCATGATGAAACTTGCAGGTGCATTGTGCTTCAGGATTGCAGGCTCCCTTTGATGCACTTGGCTTCGTTTTTATCCACCTGTTCATTAGTGTGGGTTAGGCGAAACAGGTGAACTCTGAACAAGTCCCATCGAAACTAGGATTGATTTTATTTCCCTTGAAGCATAGTCCTCTTGCAGCGATGACTTAACTCGGGGGGTGGGGTGAGGGGGAACAAGTGCCTGGCAACTTCATCTCACTGGAAGGTCCCTTTACTCTCGCTTTGCAGAACACCCTTTGGTTTAGTCCCACTTTGAACGCTAGGATTAGTCAAGTTGAGGAAATTCGAGGGAGGAAAACAGTATTAAAAAGAAGGATGGTTGGCACTTGAATGTCTGTATCTGTTTACTTGCTGGTAGCGGTTCCCTGGGGGTTCCCCACTCCGATTTGAAGGCTCTGTCCACTGTCCAAGGCGGCTTCTCCCCTGCGTCCCTGCAGTGCCTGAGATGGGCTGCTGGTGGTGAGGGTGTGGGCCCCGGGCCAGTGGCCGTGAAGCGCTTCTTGGTTCGCCAGCTGTTGTGATCGAATCTCCCTCTCACAGTCACAAGCAGCAGCATTAAAATCTGGGAAGTCCTGCTGCTTGGTGTCCTCGAGGAGACATGCCAAAGCTTCTCTGTCTCTTGCTTGTAGTTTAAAGAATAAAAGGAGTCAGGTGCCCAGGTATGGTTGCTGTGGCCACAGGCAGGCAAGAGGGGCAGCAGCCACCTCCTGGGTTGACCTCTCGACTGTGCCCTGGCCTCGGCTGGCCCTGGGGCGCCGGCCCATGGGGCTGCTGGCACACCTGGATTCCATCTCTCCCAGTGACCTGAGGCACAGGTGGAGCGCCTTGCTCCACTCCCCCTGCCTGAAGGGAAGTGACAGTCCTCCCTGGCCTCAGGACTGCGGAGGCTGAGTGGTGCTGTCATGTTCTTTAAGACGGAATTTAGAGCTGGGTGGGGTGGCACACACCTGTAATCCCAGCAGCTTGGGAGGCTGAGGCAGGAGGACTGCAGGTTCAGGACCAGCCTGAGCAATTACTCTATTTCCAAATAAAAAATGAAAAGGTCTGGGATGTAGCACAGGCGTAGAGTGCCCTTGGGGTCAATCCCCAGAATTGCAAAACAAGCAAGCAAGCAAACAAACAAACAAACAAACAAACGCCAACTGGTCTGGCTTCTGCTTCTCCATCACGGCCCTGGTGGAGTTGCTCCTTGGGCTGTGTGGCCCTTTTTAGACATGGTGCTGGGGCAGGTTTGGTTGAGAAGGAGTGGCAAGAGCCACTAAGCGGTGTGGTCCTGAGGGGTCTGGGTTGCCTGGGTGTGTGTCCTGTGGAACATGTGGGTGGGCCACATACAGTCAGCACTGGGTCCTGCACTGGGAAGAGCCTTTGTTGGACAGGTCTTGGCCTCGCCCTTTGGAGAGGAAACATGGCTGTCTCACGGCTACAGGCTGTCATGGCCAGTGTTCCCTGTGGTCCTGGCGCACAGGTACATGGTACCTGTCCTTCCCGCACACATGTCTCTCAGGATTTTGATGTGGCGTGGACATCTCATTTTCAGTTCGCACTGGGCCTTTGCTTCCTGGTTGGCCCTTGGTTCTAGAGCCTAGTTCTGTGGCCCTGCGGGTGTGCTTGAGGCGCCTCCAAACCCACAACCCGAGCTCGCCTCTACTCCCCCACTGTGCATCCCTTTCCCTGCCTGTTCTCCCGTCCTTGCTCCATGTGTCTCCTCCCCACTTCCACACTGGGGCACTGTGTGCACCCTGTGCCTGAATAGTCAGTTCTTACAGCTGTGAGCCGCACCTTCTCACCCTCGGAGGATTCGTGACCTGGGAGTGGGCTCTATAGAATTGTCCTCCCTGATCCTCTCTGGAAGAACTTTGTGCAGTTGACACTTAGTTCTGAAAGTTGGTCCTTTTCATGGATACCATGAGCCCCGCGGCCTGTGTGTGCAGAGCTGGTGCATCCAGGCAGATGGGGTCTCTGGTGGTGTGCGAGGCTCCTGTGACTGAGTGCCAGCTGCCAGGTGCACGCTCCACCTCAGCAGCTCTCTGCTGTCCTGTGTCACATCAGGGTGGACCCGGGCTGGGGCCCTAGGTTCCTGCCAGGCATGTTGTGATATCACTGCTCAATTAGAGGGTCTCTGCAGGCCCCTTTGATCAGCCTGGTGCTTCTCAGCCTGGGGCATCCTTGGCCCCATGCTGGCCTCGAGGTCCCTGTGTCCCGCGCCCTCAAGATGGCAGTGGGCGTCGTGAGACACAGCTGCGGTCATTCCTGTGCCTGTTCTCCTGTCCTTGCTCATGTGTCTCCTCTTCACTTCCACACTGGGGCATCTGCATGCACCTCTATGCTGAAATAGTCAATTCTCGGGGCTAGAGCATGGCATGCAGGGAGTCTCGGGCTCCTCTCCCTGACGTCCCTCCATGTCCCTGGCACCTGGCTCTACATGGCTCCCCTGCCTCCGAGCATACCTCAGCATGGAGACCCACCCACCAGCAGTGCTTCTGGGTATTTGTCAGTTGATTGAGAGATGGTTATTTTTACCCCCAAATTATTAGCACTTGATGTGAGAGGGGCTGTAGCTTTCTCTCTCCCGGACAGGTCAGGTCCTTCTGTCATCTGGGGGTCACGGAGATGGTTGTGTGGCAGTGTTTTTGTTGTTGTTATGGATCAACTCTAACCCTGCTAATTCTTTTATTATTTTTATTTTTTAATTTTTTTTTGTGCTACTGGGGATTGAACCCAGGGGCGTTACACCCCCAGCCCTATTTTTTATTCTTTATTTTGAAACAGGGTCTCACTAAGTTGTGGAGGGCCTCACTAAGTAGCTGAGGCTGGCCGTGAACCTGTGGTGCTCCTGTCTCAGCCTCTCAGATACTGGGATTATAAGCGTGCGCCACCACGCCTAGCTCTGCTAAGTCTTTTAGATTTCTTGTGTTTGAAATGCCTATCTTAATGAGGATATTTGTGTCACCTGTGTGGCGATGAGGGTTTGGACTTTGCCTCTCCAGTACTCCCCCTCCTCACCCTCTGTCCTGGGAGGTGACCACGCCTGAGCCCATTGGCCCGTGGCCTGAGCAGCTGGGCTGGTGGGTAGTGAGCCCCGGGGTGACTCCAGGACAGGGGTCTGGGGTGTCCACACTGGAGATCTCAGTGCAGTTTGCCCGGCTGCTGCTTGTTGGGCACTGCAGGGCCGCTTGGAGGGGAGCAAGTGACGGGAGAGCGCTGAGTGTGGCTGGAGCAGATCGAGCATGGTGGTGGATGACCGCTGCAGAAGACAGGGTTGGCCTCGTCCTCTGGTGTTTTCTGAGCTCTGTTGTGCACCATGCCTCCTCCGTGTAGGAGTGAGGACACGGAGCTGGACCAGGCTGGCCTGTCCAGAAGGCGGGCTGTGCTTGCCAACACATCATCAGGGGAGGTGGATGCCAAACACGATTATTGTGTCATTTAGACGTGTTTGTGTGAAGTTAATTTTGGGGGGGTACTGGGGATTGATCCCAGGGGCATTCTACCTCTGAGTTACACTCCCAGCCCTTTTTACCTTTTTTTTTTCTTTGAAACAGAATCTTGCTAGTTGCTGAGGGTCTTGCTGAGTTGCTGAGGCTGGCCTTGAACCTTCAATCCTCCTGTCTCAGCCTTCCAAGTACTGGGATTACAGGTGTGTGCCATCACGCCTGGTAAAGTTAATTTTTATTTCTGTATTTGCATACTGAGAGTCCTTTTTTTTTCTCGGTACCGGGGATTGAACCCAGGGGCGTTCTACCTCCGTGCTACACCCCCGGCCCTATTTTTTATACTTTATTTTGAAATCAGGTCTCACGAAGTTGCAGAGGGCCTTACTAAGTAGAGAGAGAGAGAGAGAGAGAGAGAGAGTGAGAGTGAGAGCGAGAGAGAGAGCGAGAGAGCTGAGGCTGGCCGTGAACCCGGATCCTCCGATCTCCGCCTCCCAAAGTACTGGGATTACAAGCGTGTGCCACCACGCCCAGCTGAGAGTCCTTTTTAATTTATTTGCTGCAGTGTTTTCTCATTCTGGTTCGGGGCTAACTCGTGTCAGCTGTTTATCCAGTCATTGAAAGCCTGATTTCAGCAGTGGAGCTTGTCACTTCTGGGGGCCCTCTCTTCCTGAGGAGGGAAGTCGCACCCCTGCTTCAGAGCAGGCGATGCTCTGGTCCTGAGTCCAGCCCGTGTCTGAGGGTGTCCAGCTGTCCTGCCCGTGTCTCAGGGTGCCCGCCCAGTTCCAGCTTGCCGCTGTTCTTGGGGCAGTGGGCCCTCCAGGCAGCCCTCGCTTTTATTTTTTCAAGCCAGCAGACATGCCAGTAGCTGTGATTTTCCAGGCTTCACCCTGTGGCTGGAGGTCCTTTCCCACACTGCTTCGGGAAGGGCCGCGGGTGGAAGGAGAGGGGCCTCCATATGGTGCCTCTGCAGGTTCTGGGAAGGAGGCAGTGAAGCTTGGGCTCAGCGGCCTGGGTCAGGACCCGCCCTGTTTTGGTGGAATTCAGCCTGGAGTGGGTTGTTGGGCACTGAAGAGCCTTTCCTGCTTGCGTTTCATCCCTGTGTGTGGCACATCCCAGAGGGCTTTGCGAGGGGCCACCAGGTGCCAGAACTGTTGTGGTGGGGCTGCTTCTCGTATTGGGTTAGACTCAGGAGACTGGCAGGGAGAAGCCCCGCGCCTGTCCCATCTGCGAGTCAGTGTAGGTGTGTCAGTGTAGTGTGCCCTCTCGAGGTGTCTGCAGGTGGTCTGCTGGTGCTGAGCTACTGTGGCCTCAGCGGTCTGTCCCTGCGTGGCCAGTGCTTCCGAGCTCACGGTAGGGGAGCCGGACTTCCCAGAGGCCTCTTACAGGGAGAGCCGCACCCGGGCGGGGGCGCAGGACCTTTCTCCCAGGGCCTGGGGTGGAGCTGCTTTTCTTGGCCTCGATTAGGCAGTGCCTTCAGGGAGCCTCAAACCAGCACCTCCTGCTTGGCAGCAGGGTGAACCCGCTCCTGTAGCTCCACAGCCTGTGGTTTACAGGGCTTGGAGAACATGCCCCGGGGAGGGGAAGCTGGTTTGCACATCGTGGGGAAGCCAGCTTGGGTGGGTAGCAATCGAAAGGCGCGGTGGTTTAGGGTGATTACTAAGAAACTGGTTTTGGTTGCACCTTAGCTGTGCTGGTTTCTAGAACAATACCGACAGCCCGGTCGCTCTTCTCATGGCTGGTGCTGGTGTCCCTGCTCTGTGCTTTTCGGTAGGTGGCTCTAGCTCGGTTCCTAGTTCATGTTTCCGTGAAGTGGGTGAGCCACCCGTTTTATGGCTCAGTGTATGAATACTTAAGGCCACTGGTAATGAGCGCTTTCGGTCTGGCTGACCTGTAGCCGAGGTTCACCACACTCCTGTGCCCGACCGGCACCGGCCGGCACCAGGCCTTCCTGGGTCGGGTGGCGTGAAGAACAGAACAGGAACACACAAAGCCCTCGTCCTCATTCACTTTTCATTTTTTCTCCCCTCCCCCCTTCCTTTCGGAGTCCCTCAGGGATGGGCAGACCCTATAGTATAGACCCTGGCCCAGAGAGGGAGGAGCGCCGGGAGGTGTGCCACCCACAGTGACCCTCGAGTTTTATTCTAGACTGGATGTTTGAGAGGGTAAAGGGAGCTCTGTTTGTCACTAAGTTGGGCAGCAGCACTAGCTGGGATCGCCTGACTGACAGCCACGTGGTCACCCGAGTCCAGCTTCCTTTCCACCTTGGCCCCATGGTGCGTCCATGCCTCCAACAGGATGGCTCGTGCCTCTGCTGCTTCTGTCGCCTGGCAAACTACTCCTCCAGGGAGGGCTGCATCTCTGACTCCCAGGCACGATTGGCTTCTCCTCACACATGTTTCGGTGCTTTCTGACCCCCCACCCCAGTATAGCTTAGGGTTTCCTCTTGAGAAGTATTTGCTCTTTAAGTGGATGAAAATACATGGTGTTGAATGCTTTGAATTTACATGACAAACTCATTTAGAATTTTGTATTTCATGTAAATAAATCTGGGGAAGAGTTCTTAATAAAGATACATTAATTAAAACAGATACATTGA
>PVJS01046538.1:0-15781 GCA_004027185.1 Glis glis
AAAAAAAAAAAAAAAAAAAATCAAATTGTTGAAGAGTGTAAAGTGACAGACAAAATTGAATGGGAATATTGTGGGCTTCTAAATACCAAAGGGGTTCAAAGGAGATGAAAGGGTCATAATGAATCGGTTCTGGGGAGGTTGGAGAAGGCCCTGCAACAATTGGAACATGCATGGGCCTTGAAAGATGAAGTGGGTTTAGCATGCAAAAGGTGAAAGAGGAGGATATTAGAGTACTAACCTTACTGGAGACAGAGGGGAGAGCAGAAGTTATGTGCTGGGACGTGAATCTGTTGGGGATTGGGGGTTCAGACGCGGATGGAGTGACTGTCAAGCAGTGGCATGTAGGTGGCAGGCGCTATTGAAGATGTGAAAGCAGGTAGTGTGGAACAGAAAGGGCGGGCAGGTGATGCTTATGGAAGTTGGTTTGGCCAGTGGAAAATACCTGCTGACCCACTGTTCAGAGGCAGTTGTAATAATCCAGCCATGAGGACCAGGGTGGTGGCTGAGAAAACTGAGAGGAAAAGATGTGTGAGAGACATTTGGGATGAAGCAACTACTACACTTGGTGTCTGAGCTTAAGAAGGATGTTCAGAAATAACATGAAGTTTGAAAGAAGGATTGCTGCTTTTGGTCCAGGCTGAGAAATTGGGAAGATTAACTAAACTGAGAGTTGAGATTTCACTTCAGCTTTAGATGTTTGGGCACACCATCACCAACAAAATGCCCCCAAATCATTTTGAGACGGGGCGAGAAGCACTGCTCAGAAAACACCTCCGACAGATTTTTTTTTTTTTGGTGGTAGTGGTACTGGGGATTGAACCCAGGGGTGTTCTATCTCTGACCTATACCCCCAGCCCTATTTTTTTTATTTTTTATTTTGAATCAGGGTCTCACTAAGTTGGTGAGGGCCTTGCCAGATTGCTGAGGCTGCCCTCAAACCTGCAATCCTCCTGTCTCAGCCTTCCAAGTACTGGGATTATAGGCATGTGCCACCATGCCTGACTATAACAGAATTTTCTAGAGCCACTGGCTCTAGAAAAGTTGAGCAAGAGTTGGGGCAGTAAAATGAATATATGGAAGAGGAAATATATAGCTTGAGGCAAAGGACCAAGGGTCTCAGTGAGGAAAGAGGATCCAGGGAAGGGAACTGGAATCCAGCTATGCCTCAGAAACCTGGGGAGTTGAGGGCGGGAGTAATTGCCCGCCTCACATGGCCTCTCATTCTTTCCCCTTAAAAGCACTTTCCCACCAGTAACATTATTGGATCTTCCCAGCAGCCCAGTGACACCTGGCAGAAGATCAGCGCCCATCGCAGATTTGTAAAAGTGATTCCTGGCTAAAGTCTTACATATGGTCAGTTTACACGTAGAGCTTTATACTAGTTTACATGAATATGATTTTACCTGGCAATTATAATTCTACTTGAACTATATAGAATTTCATTGGCTTTTTTATTCTATAATCTTTGCATTTGTATTAGCCCTTATATTAATAATTGCCAGGCCCATGAGTTTTTACCCTTTTCTCTTTGCCTCAGTTTTTGGTGCTTATGGCTATGTACGGTCAGAACATCAAATTAAACAATGGACTACCTATGAGACATTTAGGAATGGGTCACTTTATGTTCATGACATAACAAGTAGTTAATGACAAAACAACTAGAGACGCACCTCCTTGGTAATGTGGCATCTTTCCAGTGTTTTTATGACCTTCACATTTTGCTGTCGGGTCTGAAGGTAGGTTTGTTACCACTGTTTAGTCCCCTGTGCTCTGAGGTTCTTTGCAGTCAGAATATTCTGGAACTCCTAGTCCTTCTTTTTGCTTAGTTTCCTTGGGCTGCTCATAGATTAGAGGAAGATTAGGGGTCTGAGCTGATTTAGGATTTGTTCTTGCATAACGAAATGTCCTCTGTATTTGCCAGCAGTACTAAAGAGGAGAAAAGCCTTAACAGACTCAGTGAGGTTTTTTGTTTGTTTGTTGCTTTTTTGGTAAATAGAGAGGGTTTTCTCCTTCCCCTGCAGCGAACCTCAGATGCCTCCCCCAGGAACAGATTTTACATCAGTGAGGTGGTTTGTTTTAACCACACTTGGGTCTTTGGGTTCTTTTTTCTTGCCCCTTCCATCCCCAGGCAGAGACTCCTATTGCTGCATAGCCACCATGCTCCAATACAATATTTATTTGATCAGAAACAAAAGAGTTTGCTTCTTGCACTGGTTCAGAGAGAGGTCCCCCAGGATTGTCTTTTGTTCGGTAATTGGAGCATAAGCTGAGCCTGGTTAATTTCAAAGCTACCCCCAGCACACGTTCCCTTCCTTTCTTCCTTGTGTGGTTTCTGAACTGCTAGTGGTACCTTGTATTGGGTCTGGAACAAAAAAAGCTGAAATTGTTGAATGTTAGCAACAACTACTGTGACATCTGCTATGGTACCGAATGGCACTGTTGGTGCAGTTAATTTTAAGTTAGGGTAAGAAACAAAACCAGAAGCTCTTGAGCTTTACAGTGCTTGTTAACACATGCACCTCCAAATTATGCATTTGGTGCTATCACAATGAATAAAACAAAGGGAATCATGAGTTGATTTTTATGTTAGTAGCATAAGTTCTATCATTGTTATTCACTGTTCAGACACCAGTGTGTTCCTATGTTCATTCTTTTTAGCTTAGCTGAGGTTTTTTGTTTGTTTTTTAAAGCAAAAATTTCGGAAACAGTTCAATTCTGGGCATTTAATTGGCAGAAGTTCTGATGTAAGAAATATAAGTCAATTATATTGTTTTTTTTAAGTGTGTAAGTTGGTTCTGTTTCTTAAAAGACAAAAATGATGATGGTAGGTCAAACAACCTTAAGTGGCTACATTGTAGATGCTAAATAGCCAAGTTAATATTTGTGTGAAGATACATTATGAAATTTGGCCAGTATTATATATCTTTCAGGTTCTGCAGTATAGGTGTTGGTTTTGCAACCAACAGATTGCAGTCTTAGGCTTTGTGGTTTTTGCTTGTGAAAAGGGAATGATCTTTTTCATCCCATTTTTCTTTCGCAATCTGCACCATCATGATGTCCCCACTACCTGACTGGTCTGACTTTAATCATCTGGTGCCAGGGTCTTAGTGCGGTTTCATCTTTGCTTTTTTATAAGCTTTCCTGTAATTGCACAGTTGTTTGCTGTATTGAATTTCCTTTTGTGACAATGAAAAATGTTAGTATTTTAATGTAATCTTTAATTTTCAGGTTATACGTTAAAACATGGAGAAAAATCCCTTTCTGAGGAGCATTTTTAAAAGCCATTGTGGTAGAATGGGAATATTCATTACTTACACATCATATATTTTCCCCTAAATGTTGTACAAAGAAGTGACAGTTGAGCTGAGCATATGTTAATAAAAGGTCTGCATTTTCCTGTGTCACTGACAGTTTCATTGGCTGTATATTCCTGAAATGCAAATAACCTCTGTTCTGTTCAGAGCTATAATTAATCCGAATAGTTATTTAAATAGTATCAAAATCTTTTAACTACTAAGAGGCCAAACATTTAAGATAGTGAATTTATTGTTCTGTTTGAAGGACAGTACAGCTGACAAGGGCACATGATCCGAGATGCTTCTGTATGTTGGATCTACACATTCTGTAGACTAAAATGGCAGAATCTGTCTGCTGCTGTATAAAATCTTTTAACCACCATTTATTTTAGCATCGTGGCATGTGCAAATTCCTGCTGCTCAGTTAAGGGACCAGCTTCACAACTGGTGTTACAATCTGTGGCCACAGCACTGCATCACAATGCAGCAAATGCATTTTCCACATTAACCAAACATGACAGCTGAAGCAATTATTAACCATGCAAGATGTCGGAAGTCATCAAAAATTCACATCAGAGTAATTGCAGTGGCTTGGGTCGGGGGAAAAGTATCATAGCATTCCTTGCCTACATGTTGTCTCTCCCCCTCTTAAATCTTAACTTGGTACAGTCCGTTAACAATAAAATACCCTTCTGTAACCTATAAACTGTTACTCCCATCAGTTTGTGCTTTCAAACTGATAGCTGACTTCTCTGAATTTGCGTAAAGCACCTCGATGGTGATGCTCTGCTCCAGGGGCTGCAGTGCACCCTTTTTAAGGGAACCCTGCAATCTCATTGTCTAATTGGACTCTTTAGTGCTTCAGTCATATCAGCACTTGCAGAGGGGTCGTTCTTTCCCTTTTTCTTCCTTCCTCTCTTTCTCTTCCTCTCCCTCTGGCTCTTATCCACCCCAATTCAGACAGTTTGGGGTGGGAAAAACTTGAACAGTGGTTCCCAGAGCTCATCCCACATAGAAGGTATGGAAGAGCTGCAGTGACCGACAGCATCGACTGGTCTGCAACTCCTTAAATTTGAGAGCTGCAGGTAGGATTGCCTATGTTTTGTAAAAAAAAAAAAAAAATGAAGATAAATGCACCTGGTAAATAGAGTGACAGCATGTTGCAGTACCTTTGAAAGACAAAGTCTTGGTTTGTTTAAAATTTTGAGATAAATTTGGGTGCAGTTAACTCAGTTGATAGAAAAAGTGTTTGATTCTGAGAATTGTTCAAATTTGTGTCTTGCCATTCTTATGTTTTTTAAAAAAACTATTGGGTGGGGGCAGAGGTAGTTACCTAAAGAGTTAAATAGTTGATTATTTAGGATTTTTGTGGATTTCGTCTTTAAGTAACAAATAATGTGGACTTTCTTTAGGATTTTTAAGAGAGACGTGAAGTACAGAATTCTTGTATGATGTGAAATATGAAAATAGACTTTCTTTTCTTTGCTGAAACCAGATCCTTCTTTGGAATTGTAGGTGAGAGTATGTGTGTGTGTGTGTGTGTGTGTGTGTGTGTGTGTGTGTGTGTTTAGGATACATTACCAAGGAATCCAGTCATTTATATTTGGCAATTAGGGTAAAATTTCTATTAGAGATATTTGTAATTTTTTCACAGGAAGTATTTTAGCATAAGGCATTAAAGGAGAAGAATTAAATAGTTAACACCTAAGATGTGGATCCTTAAGTATTATTTTTGGTAATGTAAGTTAAGATAGTTACTTTTTATTTCTTAATTTTATCTTTAAAAGAATATGAATCTTTTAAATATAGTTCAGGTTTTTTTGTGTGTGATTTGTATAACTCAAATGAAAACTTCCCAAGTCATTTAAACATTATCTGGAGAATAAGATTATAATGTTGCCTAGAACACTAAATACCTTGATTAATATCATAGATAAAATGTTTTTAATTTAACATTAAAAAGCAGCTAGTTTGTTGTCTTCCCATAAAAACAGCAACCAAAAAAGATGATGATGTAGACAGCTTTTTATCCCACAAAATGTATTTGTATTATGGGACCTGTAGGGTCTGGACTTCTTTCTGATGAAGCTCAGACTTGGAAATTGCTCACCTAGTTGAGGGATTCAGTTCCCTTCAGAGGTATGGGACTTTACTCTTAACAATAGGAAGGCTTGAGGAACTGTCAAGTGAGGAAGGAAGGAGCCGCTCAAGGAAGGGAGGGACTGAGATTTGGCTCCTCAGCACTGGAGGTTAGATTTACCCATGACTAAGATTCCCTTAAAACTCTGACCCAGTGCAGCACTGGAAAGAATTGATTTCTGCGATGAGACAATAAGCCTTGGTTTGCATTTTGTAAAGATGGAGAAAGCCTCTAACACTGACCCTGTATGGGAGATGACTCAATTATCTGTGCCTTGGTACAGTTGCAAATTATTTCCCTTTGTCTGAAGTGGGTGGGTGCCAGCGCCTTCATCAAAGCTCCTTAATTTAATGTATGGAAAATGTCTCAGCCACCATTTTTAACAATTAGCTGTATCATGGTCGAGGTGAACTGGATTCTGAAGGCAGCTGCAGGGCCATTTCATTTACATTAGTTTCTGTGACACAGGAGGTTTGTTACTGTAAAACTAAGAAAATGAATTTGCACACTATGTAGAAGAGTTCTTTAGAGGGTGGAGAACATTCCCAGAAAGAAAATGGAATCCTTTTGTCTACAGTAAGTATTTCTCATATAGTGGTGAAAGGTCGAAAATTTGTCTTTGGTTGAATGGGCAAAATAGACTTTTAAGTGAATGCTGCAAATACAAAAGGTCTAACACAGAGACTCTTGGATGTATGATTTTAGGTGTGTGTTAAAAAACCAAGTGGGATATATATTCTTAAAATATGGGTTTCACGAATGACTATAGCAAATGATTTTTAATTAGTTATTCATTAGTAATTTAAGTTATAGAGACATATGAGTTTATCATTAGTCCTTGGTGAAAATGACACTTGAGAGGAAAAAAAAATCTGAATGTAGTAAATTTAAGAGTTGTAGGCTTCTTTTCACTGTCTTAAAAAGAATGTTTTCCATTCCTAAAAAGAATTGCTGGATTTTAGTGCTTTTTGTTGTTGTTGTTGTTTAAGAAACCACTTCCATGTTAATGACCTATAAGAGCTGATTAAAATACATAAGAAAAAAATATTTTGACAAAACAAGATTTTGTCTTCAAAGATCAATAGATTGAGAATTTCTCTCATAGGAATAATTTTTAGTGTCTTCCGCTTAATTAACAGTTGTGACTTCAAAGCTATTCATATAAAACTCTTGTTTGTAATTGTAAGCTTATAAATCTTGATTCTGAAAATTAATTGGATTTGACTCGGCTTATTTCTTTGTTCCTTTATGCTGTTATTACGAGGAAACAAGTGGATTTTAACTTTGATTTGTATGTTTATCTTTTAAAGGCTGAAGAATTTCTATCTTTTAAGCCCTGAAGAATTTATAGTAAGTGTATTTTATAGTAAACTGTACCATGAAGAATTTGCTCAGAATGCTTTAGTAGCTGTTTCAGGAGTTGAATTTTCACAGAACTAGGTATCTGAGAATCCTTTTAACTTGATACCAAATTTGTAAAGCCAGCTGTTCTAGGTCTTGTTGCGGTAGCTACCGTTCATCCTGGTTGCCCAATGCTGTTTTCTCTAATTAATAGATGTTTGAAACTAGGGAGAGAACAGTTTTCTTCACATCAGGCTTTTCACTGATATAGGAAGATTTGTTTTTCATAAGCCCTAGTCAGAATCCTACAAAGATTCTGTAAATCTGTGGTACAAATATTAGCTTGCAGCATCAAAGCCTAGATCTCAACATAATTTCTTAGTTGGGGAGGGGCAACATATTTAATAAAATAATTATTTAGATGTATCATAGAATGCAAAGGGATTCTCTCCCCTGAGATTTACAAGGCACCTTGAAATAAAACAATTTTAGGGCAGCAAATCAGAACTCCATTTTAACTGCAGCTTTGATTGCATAAAATGTTTGATTGGATGGTGCTTCAAAGCCTTCCTTTGAAATTTTTAAAGCAATACTTGGTTGAAGAGATTGACTTTATAAAAAGCTGTGTACTAAGTACCTTTTTAGGTACCTTGGGAAGGTAGCAGAGACCCAGTTGCTTCCTGTTTTCTGTGCCTCCACCATGGTCCATCTGAGTTTGGCTTGTTGGAAGAGGCTCTCCTTCCTGATACTTGTAGGTGATTCCTGAATCTCTTCAATCTGGAAGCTCTTCAGTTTTCTTATGAAATTTTAGCCTGCCTAGTAGAAAAGAGTAAGGGCTGCTGCTTTTTGTGACAAACAGTACATTTGTATCAAACCTTTGACTGCTGTGGCAGAACCATAATGTAGGTAAGCAAGCTTGTCAGCCAGCCCACTAGGAATCATCCTGTGGCACTAAGATGGCAGTGAGGAAGGAGGAAAATGGCGTCACCAGGAACACTAGGACAAGAGGTGGATCGCCTGAGTTCTTTTCCTTCAGTTGAGTTTGAAGGCACCTCTAGTAGCACTACCTTGCCAATTTACAGTTACTTTTTATTGTTGGAACATAGAAGTTTTGAGATTTTCTTGAAGACTCATTAGCACTTATATCTAGATGGCTTCTAATGTCAGTTTTAAGAAATTATATTAACGTTTCTGAAATTCCTTGCTTTTTGCTTTCCTTTTGTAGTATAGAAACTTTTTCCAGTATAGAATGGATTTTTAGAAAATAAAGAACAGAACCTTTATATAAGGCAAGGTGAAACTAGCATTCCCATGAAAATATGTTATTTTTCTCTGGTTTTCATTCTAGTTCTTTGTGGGTTTGGGGTATATTATATATAAAATATATATGTCATCTTCAAAAACAAAGCTTATTGTAATTCTTTTGTGGTTCAAGGTGTAGATTATTTTGCGAGTGAACTAGTCATAGTGTTAATGACAATGCTAATTTCTTATCTGTTCCTATCTCTTATGGAGTTGGAATTTCTTAGAGTTTATGTATCATAATCAGCTCATCTAAATAAAGCAAGGTTTACTGCAGTTAAATAACTTTCTCAAGGTCATACACTGAAAAGCGGTTGATTTTGCCCTAAATCCAGACCACCTGACTCCTAATCTGTGCTGCGTTGTGCTGCTGTCTGCATCTGACTCCATTTCTTTCTCTTTGTGGGCTTGCTGGTGACTGATGGATCTAATGGATTGAGCTTTTAGCAAAGTCTGTCTTTGCCTTAGCAGCCTAACTCACAGAGGTATTCCTTTTCCGCTGTGCCAGAAATGACACAGCTGTGCGTGGAGTCCTCCTGGGCTTGTATTAAACCTGATATGCATTTATGAATTACTATTTTTAAACAAACATTTAAAAATAAGATCTATCCTGCAAGTCAAGCTTTTAGGTCTGCCATGTTGGCTTGGCATGAAGGGTGAGATGTTCATTGTGAGCTGGGGTGGAGCTGCTCATTCTGAAGTGTCTCCCAGCAGATCATTCATTTAACTCTAGGTGTGAGGGATCCCACAGTGCAGGGTTGCACCTTCGCCTGTGTAAGAATGGACTGAGCAGAAAGAATTTAGCTCCTTGTCAGGATTTAGCTCCTTGTCAGTTTGGGACAATTTGTATTTGAAATATGGTCTTGCCTTCTTCCCTTCTGTTGCTTGTATTTGCCACCCCAGCTAAGCAGTGCTTTGTGTTTTCTATACCTGTGGTGACGATGGTGAGTGGTGCATTCTGCAGTATTTCTTAGCTCTGATAAGGTAAAGTCAAAACGTTTCCAAACTTAATTAAGGTTTTGGAGAGCATGTGAGATTACAAGCACTGTTAGCAAAGGAGTGCCTTGACAAATTCGATTTAAGACAATGTGAAGTTATAGAAGGGATAATCTTGTGTTTGTTTAGTAGTCTCCAAAAAATAAATTTTTGAAAAAAAATTTTCTGAATAAGAAGAAACTGCAGCAAAACCAAATCTCCCTTTTCTCTGACAGCCATGGTGATTGGTGCTCCAATCCCATCAGCATAAGCATTGCTGCATAGCAGGAGGAGCTGTGATTTTCGACTGCAGTGTAAATGACTGACACCGTGTACCAGCAGGGAATTAATATGAGATGTGGCTCCCAAACATTGTCCTAACAGCGCTCCTTGTGCTTGCTAAGTAGAAATAGAGGCTTAATCCTGAGTGCTGCCGAAACCAGCCTGGCAGAATCTGCTGGCTCCCACCTGACTGCCTCTAAAGACACACCCTCTGTTATCCTTTCCCTTTCATAGCCTTTGAATCTTGCTTTTGTTCCCTTTAAAAGCCATTATTAATGTATTTCCACTTTATACTGCATTGTGATTCTAGTACCCAAAGTTCTCTGGATATGGACTAATCCATCTCCAAGATGGACATATTGAAACATTTTTGTCATCCCTTAGTGGATCCTCTTTAGCTTATCTTTCCCTCACCTAGGACTTTGGCATTCATATGTTTTTATATGAATTTATACCTTTGGGTGAGGAGAGGGTTCTGCTGCTCTTTGAAGCCAAACATACTTTGGCACACTGTTAAATGTTCATTCCATTTGCAAAGCTGGACTGAAAAAGTTCGCCAGAATCCCTCCCATTCTTGCATCTCCAGAGTTTACCCCTAGCAAGTGTGCCAGGCTTTTGGGGGCGATTAGAGGAAGGAGATAAAATGCTCAGAGTTGTCCTTGCTTTCTCTCCTAGGGCCACCTCAGCAGCCTGAGAGCAGTTGGCTGGCTGCCCTCTTCCCTTAATGTCTAGCGCTCCTGCTCCCGCCGTCGCCCAGCGAGTGGAGAGAGGATGGCCAGCAGAAGCCCTGCCACTGCAGCTTGGCACACCGGCTGCATTACGGCCCCTCACTAGGATGACTTGTTTTTCTGGAAGTGTTGAGATAACAGCACTGAGCAAGTCATAAAGAAAAGTGGTTTATACCTCCCTGAAAGGGTATGGCAGGACTTTGCTTGATTTCAGAGAAGAGGGGATTCTCTTGAAAAACATTATTTTACCCAGTAGTACCTATGGCCATCATTCATTATTTTACTCATTTATGCCCTTAATACTTGTTCCCCTTCCATATGGAGTTTCCAGAGCCTTCCAATCACTGAGTTAGATGAACTTTTCCTGGATGGCCAGAGAGAGGGGTAGCATAATAAGAATTCACTGGGGCCCATAAAAGGGGCAGAACTGGCTTTGTAGCAGCAGCACAGAGATTTAAATGGCCCTCCCTGGGAAGTGGCCTTCCTCTCCTAGTACAGCAGCTTCATGTGCTAAGCAGTCCCAGCTTGAAGCCTTGGTGTAGAAATAGGAGAGGCATCTAGTAGTTATGTGCCTACATTATGTTGACAAGGGAGGTGTGCCAAATATCTCTGCACTTCACTACCTCACTACAGAAATGTCCCCATTCCTGCCCCCTCTTTCCCCACAGCTTACCCTGCTGGGTCATGAGGAGTCCTACCTCTCATTTTCTTTCTTTACCCAATGCTGAAATCTTGGGAGTTGTGTTTTTGTTATATGGTGATTTTTTTCTTTTGGGGGTGCATGGGGTGAGGGGTAATAGGAAGGTATCTACAAAATATAATTTTGTGGACTTATACTAGCAACTCTCTCAAAAGCCTTTGGCTTTCTCAGAAGGCTAAGGTTCTGATGGAATAATATCTCGGGTATGATGGTATGCACTCGAGGCCAGGCACATCAGCACACTTAGGTCGAAAAGTTGCATGTAAGGCTCTTTGCTGGCTGAGAGGAGGCACTGCCCAGTGCTGTATATTTTTGAGTTTAGAATCTTCTTGTGCACATCAATATCTTTTCAGTCTATGAGAATTTGTAGACCAGCCTGAAACCAATTTGAGTCATGGGAGCAAGTAATATATTTTGCTTTAATGGTCCCAGATCCATCACATAATTGCACAACCCTCTTTTTTAGCCCAGTAGCAAGAACCATGTACAAAATGGGACCTGACATCCTGACAGTAACAGATGGCCTGGTGCCCGCACAATGCCAAGTTATATCGCCAAGGTCCGCCACCTGTGGCTCCAGTGCTGCCTGCAGTGCCTGTGGATCTGCTGAGCCCACAAATGGTGGAACTCCACGGTCACTCCTGCAGCGTCTGCTGCCACCTGCTGAATGAGAGCAGCTAGACTTTTACATAAATGCACAGTAAGAAATCGTACAATAGCATTGAAAATACATCATAATTGGTAGATGTCAGACTGGCCCACTTTTCACTGGTTTCTGCAGGGGTATTTTTGAAGATACACATGCAGTCTATGAACCAGTAAGTTCATATATTAAAGTTTTGTAGGATACAAGCAGTGGGGTTTACTTTGAATATCTGAGTTGGAGAATAAAGCCTGGACTTTACTATTCAGTAAATATTCCTTGCAGAAGGAGAGTCAGCCTCTCGTGGGCCTTGTAAGCTGACATTTTATATATTCGTGTTTAATTTCAGTAAAATAGTGGTCTGATTAAAATTAACAAACATGCTATAAAGCCTTATTGAAGTTACCCAAATCTTTAAAATGTCCACATTTGAAAATTTCTCTGTTTATTGGGGGGGGTGGCTTTATCAATGGTGAACAGTTCTGCACTTGAAAAATTCCTTGAGGCGTTCTCAGTGTAGGCACCACAAAAGGGAGCTAATGAAAAGCATGCCCACACCATCTGATAAGCCCAGCGGCTCTCCAAGAACTGGCAGGATTTCCGTTGTGCTATATTGCTGTGGACAGTATTTTACTTCATCCTTCCTCGTTTTCTCTATAAGTAGGAGTTTTACCTTTGTAAAAATTTCACCCAAAAGAAGGTTTCAGAAGAAGTCATTTGTTCAGAAATAGGGAACAAGGTTTGGGAGAGGTTAAGCCTGAAGCAAAATAATGGGAACTACTCACACTTCTGTCTTTGTAGAATTTGAACTCTTGTCCAGGGTTCTAAGGAATACTTCACAGTGCTTTTTGTAATTCTTGTTGCATCTTGGAACAGACCCTTTATTAACTATTCTAATTTTTCACTTTATTTTGTATGTATTTATTTCCTTTCCTTCTTATTTTGTCTTCCTAGCTATTGTTTGCAACTTGGCAGTTTTTTTCAACCACAATGACGATTCCTAATGCCACTGCTCACTTCGTGTTAATATCATTTTGATTTGGAATGTTTGTTATAGATTTCCTATATTAAATGAGAGATGACACAAAGATTTTATAGTACCCACTGTGTATTTTTGTGTTGTGTCAGATACCTTCTGCTGTATGTCCAACCTACTGTGGGTGCCTCACTGTGTATTTAACAGGGTGGATTGTTTGTTGGTCTGTTGAAGGGAAGAAACAAAGAATAGTCTTTTGTGTTTTGAGGGCCATATAAAATATGGCTATTGTTTTGTGGGACCAACTTAGACTTTAATTATTTTAATTTTAAATTTTATTTTTTTAAGTCAGGAAATTTATATGTTCTTCAATTCATCGTTTATGTAACTATCCAGCAAATCACTTGTGGTAGAGGGAAGCAAAGAACTTTGAAAAAAATCAGTGTAAGTTTTTTTGTGCTTTTTTTTTCAGCCACCTTTCTTTTCCTAGCTCAAGTGAATACTGAATTTTTTTCATAGAGACCTTGATTTCTTATAGTTTTCACTTTCGGAAAGCAAATAAACTAAGAGAATTTGACCATTTGACAAAAACAAGCATCCTTTTGCCCATTCCCTTTTTCTCCAGTAGGATATAGCTGTCACTTGTGTTCTGAAATCCAAAGTCCACATGGTGATTAAAAGTAAAGCAGTTTCACACGTATCTTCCTGGGCCTGAGCCATTGAAGAACCACGTTAGCCACCAGGTCCTTGAGATATGATAAGAGAATCAACTTACCTTCAGGTTACATTCTGGGCTATTCTTGGCCAGTGTATATTGCAAGACAGCTCACTTCCTCTGCCAAAGATGTATGATATTGTTCCATAACATTAGTAGTAATGATATTTTGGAATACTTTGGAATTGACCTCTAGAGCAGTGATTTCAATCTTTTTGGAACTGTGACCCATAGTAAGAAGAATATTTTACATTAGGACTCCTTCATAGATAGATAGATGATAGATAGATGCATGCATACATATATACACATATACACATACCAATAAATGTATCTAATTGAAATAAAAGTAGTACAACACAGTACTTACCCATACCACATACCTTATGTTCTATTTCATTTTTAAAAATGCTATCTGGCTTCATGACTCATTTATGAGTTCTGACCCATATTTTGAAAACCATTATTCTAAAGGAATCCCAGAACCTTGACATTTGTTCTCATCCTTCTCCTATGTGAGGTTGGGGGGGAATAAATATGCAAGCATAAAATACCTCTTTATCCCATCCTGTTTAGATGTGATGAGAGCATGGTGGAGTGGAAGAGGGTAAATAAACAAGGGGCCAGGAAGGTTGGTTTCTGAGTCTGAGTTTTGCTGCTTATGAACTGGGTCATCATAATGTGGAAGCCCCACAGCATTTTAGAGTTGGTAGAAGCTTTAGAAACCAACTCATACAGCTTGCTCAACTTTTAAACTTATATTAAGAATGTTTTAAAGTATGATCTAGTTAAGTAGTGTTGAGGGTTTAACATTGGGTTAAAAGTGAGAACCACAATCAAATGTGTGTAACACACTTACGCTTGGCACAAAGTAATCACTAAATATGTGTTAGCTATTATTAGTATAGGTTGAACATTTCTAATCCAAAAATCTGAACTGCTCCAAATAAAGCAGTTTCACACCAGCTCAAACGTTTTGAGTGCTGACATGATGCCACAAGTGGAAATTTATACCCTGACCTCATATGATGGATGGGTCATGGTCAAAACACAGGCCCCTAAAAATATTCTATAAAATTACCATCAGGATAGCCGGGCATAGTGGCACACACCTATAATCCTGATACTTGGCAGGCTGAGACAGGAAGATTGTAGGTTCAAGGCCAGCCTCAGCAACTTAACGAGACCTTGTTTCAAAATAAAGATAAGGCCGGGCGTGGTGGCGCACGCTTGTAATCCCAGTACTTTGGGAGGCTTGTAATCCCAGTACTTTTGGGAGGGTTCGCGGCCAGCCTCAGCTCGCTCTCTCTCTCTCTCTCTCTCTCTCTCTCTGTACTTAGTGAGGCCCTCCGCAACTTCGTGAGACCCGGTTTCAAAATAAAGTATAAAAAAAAAATAGGGCTGAGGGTGTAGCGCGGAGGTAGAACGCCCCTGCGTTCAATCCCTGGTACCACACACACACACACAAAAAAAAAGATAAGAAGGGTTGGAGGTAGCTCAGGTAAAATGCCCCTGGGTTCAATTCCCAGTATAAAACCAAAAACATACTGTTAGGATATTTGTATAAATTGTATATGAAGCATAACTTAATTTTGTGTTTAGACTTGGGTCCCATCTCCAAGATGTCTCATCATGTCTACAAATATTAAAAAATACGAAATCCTGAATACTTCTAGTCCCAGCATTTAGATAAAGTATATTCAGCCTGTACTGCCATAAGAATTATTATTCTTCAGGCCTCGCCTTCTTCATTTGTAAAGGAGAATTGCTACCTGATGAAGAAAATAAATTTAAGGATATTTTTGCTCTCCTCGCGGTCTCCATCCTTTTAAAGAGGGAAATAAGTCTTTATTTTCTTGACTTAAGAGATTGATTGTTCCTTAAGTAAAAGCATTGGTTTGGAGAGAATGAATTATGTTTGAATTCTGCCTCTCCCTCTTCTGGTCAAGAATCCTTACTCAAGTGAGTTAAATGTTGAAATCCCATGAAATGTGGTGGGGAAGGAATGGGGGGAGAGTAGAGCCATCATCTCTATACTTTAATATTGTTAAAGAGTTAGCAGTCATGTCTTTGAATGGCCTAGAGTAGTGTCTGGCCATTACCTGCTTCCTGGATAGGAGCTATTATGTGTTGTAGAAAGCTGGAAACCAAAACACATTCAAGGAGCCAGTTACAAGAAGGTCTGTTCCAGGTTTCTGGCAGTGAGGAGCAGTATACAGATGGGAAGGTCAGGAGTAGTAGACCTGCTAGGTAAGATGTGTATGGAGTGTTCTTTTTGAGTGAGCCAACAGTCAAAGGGTTGGGTGGGAGACTAAGAGCGATTTAAAAATGCTATTTGGCAAGATGGGAGAATACAAGTGATGGGGGGGCTCTGAGGATGACAGTTAGATGCTGGCATCTTAGAGTGGGAGATGAGCTATCCAGTCTTCTCTGTGCCTAGGGGCTTCAGAGTGGCAGGGAACCAGCTCACCCTTCACAGCCCACTTCTCCAGAGAACCCATTTTCTGGTAAGCTATTTAAGTACATCTCCAACGTGAGGGCATGAGAGATGCTTCACAGGAAGAGTTGGAAGGAAAAGAAATAGATAGACAAAGGGAAGTCAGGGAAGAGATCTGTAGGAAACCTGGGCTGAGGCAGGTTTCCTCTCTCCTCTCTCTCTCTTCTCTCTCCCTCTTCCTCCTCC
>PVJS01046539.1:0-15782 GCA_004027185.1 Glis glis
GCGGTACCGGGGATTGAGCCCAGGGGCGTTCTACCTCTGCGCTACACCCCCGGCCCTATTTTTTTTATACTTTATTTTGAAACCGGGTCTCACGAAGTTTTGGAGGGCCTCACTAAGTAGAGAGAGAGAGAGAGAGAGAGAGCCAGGGAGAGAGAGAGAGACAGAGAGAGAGAGAGAGGGAGAGAGCTGAGGCTGGCCGCGAACCCGGATCCTCCGGACTCCGCCTCCCAAAGTACTGGGATTACAAGCATGTGCCACCACGCCCGGCCCAGTAATGAACATTCTTGTAGCAACTATTTGCTCATACACTAAAGCAGAAAGTTAGTGAATGTTTTGTTCGTTATTTTTCTTCTTTCTCGTCTCTCTTTTATCTATCTCCCTTTGCCCTTTTCTGATATTTTAAATGGCATTATTTTTAGAATTGCTCATTATCTACCTACTTCTTTTTATATACATAAAAATCTAAAATATTTTTACATATTGATCTTGTACCCAATGACTTTTCTAAATTCTTAATTTTCCTAGTTTTTCTCAGATTCTGTTCAATTTTCTAGGAGTAGGATTGTCATCAGCAAGTAGTCTCATTTCCTCATTCTTAATTCTTGTAGCTTCTACTTTTTCTTGCTTATTGTCCTGCCCAGAACCTCCATAAAAATGTTGAAGGAGGGAAACACAGCCGGTGTGATGTGCAAGTATGTTTCTATCACACTGAACCTCAATATGATATATAAATACAATACAGCAATAAAAGTACATTATTTAAAAAAAAAAGAATGGGGGTATAGCTCAGTGGTAGAACACACCTGAGTTTAATCCTCAGTACTGTAAATAAATAAATAAATAAATAAATACATAAAATGAATGTTAAATGAAAGTGGTGAGAGTGGGGGTGCTTATTTTCTTCAGCCCTCTCCCCGCTCAGGTGTGTAAGGATTGAATTCCCTTCTGGGTCTCCCAGGCTGAAGTAGAGGAGGAGGGAAGAGGCTAAGAAAGGTCTGGTCTGGCTTGACTGGCTCCTTTTTCTCTGTCATTGGATTGCTCTCATCTGGTTCAAAAAGACCCTTAAGTCAAATTCAGGGCATTCTGGAGATTTCCCAGCACTGAAAACCTCCTCAGCTGCACTTTGAAGACAGCAACTCATCCTCCAGTCTACCCCTCAGTTCTCCTATCATTCCACACACATTTCCACTCTGTGGCTCTTATCCGCATCAATCATCCGGGAAGTTTTCTTTGTTCCAGATGGTTCTAGGCTTGCTCCTTCCATGTGTCCCAGACCTGCTTCATCGAAAGCACCCATGCAGCCTTTAGACCTTCGAACCCTAGAAGCACCCCCATTCCTAAGGGAGCCACCCACCAGCCTTTCTCTCATTTTAGGCTCCTCTGAATGTGGATCCAGAGGAGGAATTTGGATCTCATCACCTCTAAAGGAGGCAGGCCAAGAGTCTAAGTGGTTATCTTGAAATGCCTTTCACTGGGCTTGAATTGAGGTGGACCTGGCCTGGTCCACTCACCTGTAGCATTGCAGGGATAGAAGATAACAGTAATGTCCAAAGACATTCTCTGCCGACTTTTATTTGAGGTGAGTATTGAGCTAAAGATAAACCAGTTTCTAGCCCTCTGCTTCAGAAATCTCACATCTTCCCTGGGATTATGTGTGACCTACAGAGAATTCAGCAGACACAAAGACAGAAGGGATGTTGTTTTACAATTGCATTTTGGACCCATGCAAACCATTTGCTCTCATTGATGTTTGTCTTTTTGGTTTTTATTTTATAAAACTTCTCAATAATTAAGAAACCCTGTGTTTGTTTATTTCTAACTGCCCATATTTCGTGTGTGTGTGTGCAGGTGTGTGTGTGTGTGTGTGTGTGTTACTGGGGATTGGACCCAGAGGTGTCTACCCCTGAGCTACACTCCCAGTCCTTTGTACTTTTAATATTGAAACAGTCTCACTAAGTTACCAAGGATCTTGCTAAGTTGCTGAGGCTGGCCTCGAACCTGAGATCCTCCTGCCTCAGCCTGCCAAGTACTGGGATTAAAAGTGCGCACCAGCATACTCAATTCAATATTTCCATTTTTATTATCTGGATTATATTTTAAAAACCTTACAGTGTAGTTTAGATGTAAACAAGGCAGACAAATACTTATATTTGGTTACTATGTACTAAACAAAACAAATTATATGAGAAGAATTTATAAAGGAGAGATGGCTTGTGTCATATGTTGCTTTGTCTAAAGATAAATATCATCCCATCATGATAAACCACTTGACCTTGGAGTTTTAACTCTTTACTGTGATTGCTCAGGAGCCCATGTGCATTTCTGAAAACTCAGCACTTCCAGTCTTACTATAGGTTCATTTGGCTCCGATGTTAAGTGCTGGTGTTTTAACCTACAGCACTACCCAAGGTGACTCAGTTCTTAGCCCATAATTAAAAGGCTGGGACCTCATCCACCCTTAGGCTGATTCAGTATTCCTCAGGAAGACTATTATGGGCAAGGCAAAAAGACAGAAGTCTTTAGCTTCTATTAGTTGGCTAACAAGGGATGTGGAAGACATACAAACAAGCTCTTGCCTACATAATATTTTTCTTATTTGAAAAAACTTAGCCGGCCTACATGCCGCCCTTCTAAAGCTGCAAAAGACAACTTTCCATGTTCTTCTCTATAAAGAACTAATATTATTCCTTAAATGAGTCCTGCTCCTTCCAACCAACTTCATGTTTTAAATCTCAATACACAGGTTCTTTTTGAAGGGGGGAAGGGCATTAAATCTTCTGTTCCAGGCTTATTAACTTTTAAAGTGTGCACTAAAATATAACAGAATGACCTGTTAAATAGTCTTTTTTTATCCCTTTGCCTTCCTTACACCCTAATTAGGTCAATCCTCTGATGGTAGGAGACTTAAAAATACTTCCTCACCTTTCACAGTTCTATTTCTATTATTTTTAGAAAAGGTCATTTTCTAAATTGCATTAGTGCACAGAATGGGCAAGAATTTATTCATCTTCAGATAGTTATCCAGATTTCTCATTTCAGACAGTCATGTCTTTTGGGTCAGGAGGAAAACAATGGAATGAGGTATAAAGTTTCCTCCGTTGCTATTGCACCTTCAAAAATATAAAAAAATACTTCTAACATAAACACAAAGATGTCCACCATCAGGCTCAGTAGCTCTTTCACCTCTCTGGTCCTTCTTGTTTAGTTCTCTTTTCAGTCTCTAAACACCAGAGCTTCTGCAGCCTGTTTCCTCTTCAGATCCTCTCTAAGATACTCCGTCCACCCTATGCCTTCATTTAAAATCTCTCAAGAGTCTAAAGAGAAAGTCTACGGAATGGGAGGAGATCTTTGCCAGCTATCCCTCTGACAGAGGGCTAATATCTAGGATATACAAAGAACTTAAAAGATTTTACACTAAAAAAAAAAACCCATTCAACAAATGGGCAACCGAATTGAATAGACACTTCACAAAAAAAAGAGATACAAATGGCCAATAGATACATGAAAAAAATGTTCAACATCATTAGAAATCAGGGAGATGCAAATCAAAACTACTCTGAGATTCCATCCAACCCCAATCAGAATGGCAATCATCAAAAAGTCAAACAACAACAAATGTTGGCGAGGATGTGGGGAAATAGGAACTTTTCTGCACTGTTGGTGGGAGTGCAAACTAGTTCAGCCGTTATGGAGAGCAGTGTGGAGATTCCTTAGACCACTGGGAATGGATCTACCATATGATCCGGTTATACCACTCCTGGGTATCATTCCAAAGGGATTGAAACCAGAGAACTACAGTAATATATGCATACCCATGTTCATAGCAGCACAATTCAGAGTGGCCAAATTATGGAACCAACCCAGGTATCCATCAACAAATGAATGGATTACAAAACTTTGGGAAAAACATACACTGGAATTTTACTCAGCAATAAGAAGAACAACATTTTGTTTTTTCACAAGAAAACTGAAGGACCTGGAGATCATTATGTCAAGTGAGATCAGCCAATCACAGAGAGTGAAGGGTCATATGTTTTCTCTAATATGTGCAAGCTAGGGAGTAATTGGGATTCCAGAGGGACTCCAGACAATGGAGAAGAAGCCTCAGCAGAGCCAGGGAGGTGGTCTAAGGGAAGGGGAGGGGGAAGAGTGAGGTTCATTAATGGAATTACTACCATTGACTAAGTTACATATGAGAATATACCAATGTCAATAGTATCAGTACTCTGTATTGGGAAGGGGGGGATGAGGAGGCGGGAGGATGCAAGGGGGCACCAGGGGCTGTGTGCGTGTACATTATTGTCAACAAGATTTTCATTACGATGTGAGACTATAATGTACCAATAAAAACACATTAAAAAAATCTCTCATCTGAGTTTCATGCAAATATGTGTGCTTCATAATGAGTAGTCCTTCTGTAGGAGCTCCCCATCAATCTCACCTCTAGTCTTATATAAAACCTTCGTGGATTCCCATTTTTCCTAGAATAATGATAAAATAGACTTAGGCACCCAACAAGCCAACTCTCTCACATTGGTCTTCCTTTGAGCCACCCTCCTGTTTTACCGTCTGTGTTGTTGCCCTTTCTCTCATTTCTGGGAACACTTTAATCACCATGCCAACTCAGGAGTTCCATGCATGCTGTCACTGTGGACCGCACCTCTGGCTTCATTTCTTATTCCCTTAACCTCATGGATGACACCTACAGTGACACAAAGAGGTGCCACCCAAATCTCCTCTCCAGGAAGGATTCGATGTCCCAGCAGCCTGGAGTACTGTTGACAGAGAGCTTTAACCGTGAGCATTCTCTGGGATTGCTTCAGCCGCAGGTAGCCTCCGTGCCCAAGGTCATGCCCACCCTGGAAAGGCCCCAACCAATAATCCATGGAGGTGGAGAACAATAACCAGAGGACTCTGATGGGTCAGGTTAGTTCCAGAGCTCCTTTCCCTTCCTTCTACACATGTGGATCATGAAGGGTCTCCCTAATAAACATTCAACCTACCAAACTGTCTCCGAGTTGGCTTCCAATTACTCCTCCTCCTCCTCCAGAGGTCAGCTTAGATGTCACTTCCTGAAGGAAACTGGGCATTCCATTCCTAGGCCTACCAAAAAATGCCCACACACTTGGTGGATTACAGCAATAGAAATTTATCCTCTCACACTACAAGTCTGGAAATCAGAGTGTTGGTAACACCATGCTGTTAAAATTTGGCTATGGAATGTTTCCCAGAAGAGCCCATGTGCTGGCAAGGTAAAAATGTTCAGAAGTGAAATACTAAATCAGGACTCGAACCTCATCAGTGGTTAAATCCAATGGTGGATTCATCATTTGAATTAACGTACTGGGTAGTAACTGTAGGCAGGCAAGATGTGACTGGAAGACATAGGTTGCTGGGGCATGTCCATGGGCACTATATCTGTCCCTGGTTTCCCCTCCCCTTCCCCTCCTCCTCCTCCTCCTCCTCCTCCTCCTCCTCCTTTCTCTCCTCTCTCTCTCTCTCTCTCTCTCTCTCTCTCTCTCTCTCTCTTTCTTGCCTGCCCTGAGCAGCTTTCCTCTGGCCACTCTACCACTATGATATTTCTTCCTTAGAGTTCACCAATCACGGAACCTCTGAAACCTTAAGCTTTTCCTCCTCTAACTTGCTCTTGTCAGGTGTTTGGGTCACAGGGAAGAAAAACAAATAAAACACATGCTGCCACTGAGTTTCCTCTCTAGAGGAAGACCCTCCGCAGCCTCTTCTAGCTCAGGGTGCTAGCAGCAATCCCTGGTGTTCTGTGGTTTGCATATGGATAACTCTGATAGGTCTGTCTCCATCTTCACATGGGCTGCTACCCTGCGTGTTCATGTCTCTCTGTCTAAATTTCCCTCTTCTTACAAGGGCACTAGTCATACTGGATTCAGGGCCCACCCTAACCCAGTAAGACCTCAACTTAACTTGATTACATCTACAAAGACCCTATTTCTAAACACAGTTACATTCACAAGTGCCAAGGATAAGGAATTCAACATATCTTTTTGGGAGACACAATTCAATCCTGTATTACTATACTAGCTGTATTGCTGAGGTCATATTTGAATGCAAGTAACATAAGCCATTGTAGATATTTATAATTCTTTCCAGTGACCAAACATTTCTGAACATTTTTCTGCTCTTTGTGGCATTTTCCTAAATCACACCATTAATACTTGACATTTGTTTTCCCAGTCTCCATTACAGTAAACACGAAAGCACATAACTTCTATCATCAGAGACGCTCCTGCCAAACAGTGAATTGGAAGTCAGGGTGAAGAATTTGTTTTGGCAAGGAAGCTGACGTTGACATCCAATTTTCCAAGACAGGGGTGTCAGAGTTCACGTATTGTCAATTGCAAACCCAGTGTCTGTGTCCCCAACAATGGTAGCCAAGGTGTCCTTGGTAGAACAGTTAAGTGTTGCAATTTGGGACATTCGTTCTGAATATACAACTTTAAGCATGGTTCTCTGACCAGTCCAGAGATTCAGTAAGGTTTATAATAACTTTTCAAAACTGCCTTTCTTCTTCTTCAGTGCTTTATCTGCAACTAAGCCCCTAAGTTACGTAGAAGTCCAACTTGAGTCAGTTCAGATAAAAGAAGAAAAGACAGTGGTGTAAGTAAATGTATTACTTTGAACCTTTGTATGGTTGCAGAGGTAGAGTTAGAATCTGGGACTCAACTGCTATCTGCACTTCCAATCTATTTCATCCCATCTCTTACCTTTCCTTTTCTCTGTGTGACAAATTCAATGTTTCCAGGCTGATTATCCCCACTGGAACCAAGACCAACAGCAGACCCTGAGAGCAGAGAGAAAAGGGCTTCTCTTCAACAGTTCCAGTTTTACAAATCCAGGAGAAATCCTTTGATTAGCCAACTTGAGTACATGCCCATGTCATGGATGAGTCAGTATGGTCAGAAAATTGAGTGACTATGAGCTAATTCTCTGTGAGTTACTGTGGTCATGGTCTAGATCTGTTTAAAAATACTCACCAGAGCAGAAAATGAGAAAAAAGTAGCAGCTTCTCCTTAAAGGGGGAGTTTGGGGGATAGGGAGAGAGTGGCTAATATAAACATGTCCACTGGAAAAATCATTATGAGCCTGATAACTACTTTAATTTGTGTCCACTATAAGTATTTTCTGACCTCACAGATAAAATTTTATCTATGCTTACAAATAATACCACATACTACTTCTTTAAAACTTAATTGTAATTAAATAGGTAATTTTATACACTAATTAGTATAATGGTCTTCATCTATATATAAAACCTCCTGCTAAACATTGCTATATTCCCTGTGTCTTGGGGATGTAACAAGTAAGACATAGGGAAAGATTGCATTTATTATTAAATAACTATGTAAATGAGTGGCTCTGATTCAATTAATGAATCTAGAACATGATGTTAGAGTAACCAAGGGATAGCATGGGCTTATAAAAGATATGCATGACTTTTACCAAGTCATTTCTTCATTTTATATTGAAAGATAAGATAGTAATAAAACGACCTTGAATCAAAGTGAATCCACTTTTTGCTACTTAACATAGATTTGAACAAATTATTTAATATCTCCATGATCCAAGATTCTTATCGGTTCGAAGAGAATAATATTAGGACTCTCTTCGAACTTATCGGTTCGAAGAGAATAATATTAGGACTCATGTCACAGGACCTTGGTAACAATCAAGTTTGATATTAAGCAGAAGAGTTTTCACTTAGTATACTTATACTTCTGTTATTGTATTCACCAGATCCATGTGTCTCCCAAGTGACTTTATAACCCCAATTCTGTGACACACCAAGGCACCTCTGTCTGTTAGGAGTCCCTAACCCAATGCTCATGTTTTGCTCCACTACAAATGTGCTCTTGTGAAAGAACCTTAGTCTCTTCTTTGAAGAAAATCTCCCAGAAGCAAAGACAAAGGAACAAAAAGCATTTTACCAACTCCAATGAACCTTGGAATTGGAAGTGGAAAACAATCAACCAATTTCTTAAAAGAAAGAAAATGTGTTTTGTCTCTTATTAGTGTCATTTCCTTTCTTATAGCCTCAATCCTTTGATTCTCAGGCACAGCTCTCAGTAGAGTGGAAGGTGGAAGAGCATTGGGAATTCACCATTTCTCAATGTTGACTGAGAGAAAATATAGATATCGTCTTCCTTTTTCTCTTCAAATAGTGAGAAATTGGTAATATGCAAACTCAAGATGGAATCCCCGTAAAAACTTTCATGACAACCAAGTTACAAATAGAACTGGCCTGTGGATAAGCATCATTTGCTACTATGTCTGATAATCAGAGCACAGCTTTTGCCAAACTAATATATCCCCATTTCCAGTGAGGAAACTCATAATGAATGAAGAGGTGACTGTTAGTTTTGCATTTAAAGACATAATTAATGGGCACTAATCAGTGAGCTTTTTCAAGCTCAACAAAACTGAGCCCTGGACGCATTCACTCTTTCACCCTACTGTTTTGAGAGAAGAAAGCAAAACAACACAAAACAAAACAAGAACAAATACACCAGAATTCCTGCTCAGAATTTTTGTTTTCTCTGAAAAGGAGCAGGTTTGAATAATAAATAAACATAGAGGAAATGTGTAACTAGGCTGTGATCTTTTCTATCTGAAGGATGCAGAAATTAAAAAAATGTACAGGGCTAGAAACGCATTCAAGTTATGGTTTGAACTACCATTTTAGGAATCTATAGAGAGGGCTTTAGGGTTTGTCTTAGAATGGTGCCATCTGTTCTTATTATCATTTTTCTCCACCAAAGACTATATTGTTGCATATAAAAGTATAATATTTTCAGAGAAAGAGTTATAAAATGTTAATTCCTGATCTACCTCCCATCTTATTATGTAATTTCTAAGCCAAATATATAATGAATGAATTTCTTCACAAAGTGAAAATATTGCCTCATCAACTTCCTATTTTATGGACATTCAAAAGAAAAACAGATTGCATTTGTTTTGTTGAATATTTTTTAAGCATGATAATTCTGTAAATTTCTCTGGAAAGATGTAAAATGTTCTTATCTACCCCATCATCGAAATATGTACTTACTTCTTATTGCAACATATTCAAGTTTATAACTATAAAATCATTTCCTTTTTGTTTTTAGTGATGATAGTTCTGCCATCTGGCAAAGGTTTCCGTTCACCCATCTATTCCTTGATTTATTCAGTCACATAATTTTTTAGCACCATGGTACTATCAAGGCAAGGTATCAGTATGTTCCGGGGAACAAATACATACTGGACCCTGTCCTCACAGATATTTGTAGACCTGTCCTGTCCTCACCAATTAGTTCTCTTTTCCAGTTTCCTCAGCTTACTAATCATTATTATACTCTGTGGAGTCTGCCTCCTCAATAATTCTTAATTCAATCCAGTTACCATTTCCTACTTACTTGTTCAGGCCACAACCATCCTTCATGTCATAGCAGAAGAAACTATCATGCCTGTTGTGGACTGACTTAAACCAAATTGGTTCTGCATAATACTTAGTTTCTTTTTAAAAGACATGAAAGGAATTCAGACAGAACAGATTACCATTTCCCCCATTCCTCTGCGATTAACTTTTAATGAAAGCAAGTCTCGGGCCAAATTCTGACACATAACTAGACATTTATGAGATGGATAGTCTTTAGTAAATCCATAAACTCAATTCATTCCTCTTGCTGGCATTGTGCAATCAGAAATCCCACAGTGCCTGAGTACAAAACCAATCAAGGTACAGGCCTCAGGCATCATGCTTAATGGATGTAGGTTGCAGACTTCTGTAAATTCTTATATTCTGTTCATGTAATGTCTGATGGTGCCTCAAGTGTCATTCTGCATGTCTTGAAAACCTCTAATTTAATTAATGACAAGCCTTTTCTAGCAATTATCATGTTAATTGGCAGGTCTGTAGTTTTATCGATAAACATGATTTCTAATATTCAGTATTCTATTAAGCAAAGAATTGGTTGTTGATGGAGATGGATTTGAGACATTCACTTGGTAGCTAACCCTTTCTGATATAATGCTTGCTGACCTCCCTTTTCACTTGAACCCTTGATGGTGTGTTCAATAACCAGATCCAGAATTAGAGCTTAACCTAACTGGTACATGTATAACATCACATTGTCTAAAATTCTTTTAAGTAATTTATAGACATTGTAACAATGTTTTCAGTCTTTCCCCCTCTTCATAACCTTTAGGTACTTCTTAAAATGGAACTTTGATCATGTTCATTTCTTAACCTTATAACCTTATCTGTGCCTTCCCATTGCTCTTAAGATCAAGTCCTAAGACTCAGCTATGTCCAGGCTGTGGGACCACTTTGACATCAATGAAGAATGAGTCCTTGGACTTCCATTCCCTAAGCAACCCTGTCATATTGAAGACCCCAAATGCTCTGGGTCTCTAAGCTATGAATCTCACCAAAACATTGATAAGATCATTTTTACCTGAAATGCTTCATTTAAAATATCACTTTCAAGGCGGGCATGGTGGTGCATGCTTGTAATCCCAGCATGTAGGAGGCTGGGACAGGAGGATCGAAGGTTTGAGGCCAGCCTCAGCAACTTAGTGAAGCCCTCAGAAACCTAGCAAGACCGTGTTTCAAAAGAAAAAAAAAGGAGGTATGGGAATGTAGCTCAGAGGAGAATGTCTCTAGGTTCAAACTCCAGTACCAAAACTGAAAAAATAAAATGCCCCCTTCAAATAAATTGGACCAGCTTGTATATCTGAATTCTGTTTTGGGGGGAGGGGCAAATCTAATTATCTAATAGCCATTCAGGCTGACCAGGTTGTCAGCTAAGAACACCCTTCCCTAACTGTTGAAATAGTAGATCCTCGTGTTTATCTGTGAAAAGAGAGGTCATGTGACATAAGAATTATGTAGAAAGAGTTATTCTCACCTGCTATTAAAATAATTTAAAAGTGTCATATTATATTATCAAAGAGCTGACTCCTCCATTGCTGATGGACAAGATAGAGCTAGTAGAAAAAAATCAATAAACAGATCAAGTGGTGCCCCCATGTTGGGTGGCATCCCAGAAGAACAAAGAAGACAAGTCTGCACACAGCAGGATGAGAGAAAAATATCATCAAACAGGCAGGTGCAGGTTGACCCTGAAGCTAATGATACTTAACCTAGAAAGCCTGCCTGTCTCCAACCACTGAGAGAGAGTGAGGGGGCTTGCTGGGAGTCCTGGAAAATTCTGTGTGGCAAGAGGAAGCGCCTCTGATAAAGTACCTTGAGATAGCTCACATAACATGCATGCGAGTCGCCAAAGCTCCAATAATTGTTCGTTCTAAATATTTCCTTTGCAATCTCATTTTGGGTTGTATTTATTTTTTCTTAAAGAGCCCCACCTCAAATTTTGTCAGTTTCTGCCTCACATAAAATAGATCTTCCCTGAACATAAGTAATGACCACATTTCTCTAACAGACAAAAAAATAAATAAATAAAAAGCTAAAGAAGTTTCCTTTTACTTGTTTTTGCTCCCACTGCCCACATTTTTCTGGCTTAGAGTGCATGGTCTATGTTTTGGGTGCTACCCCTAGGTATATGGATTTCTTCATTAGTTTCTTAGGTGTGTGTGTGTGTGTATGTGTGTGTGTGTGTGTGTGTGTGTGTGTGTGCGTGTGAGTTACTGGGGGATTGAACCTAGGGGCATTCTACCTCTGAGCTACACTCCCAGCCCAATTTTAATTTTTTAAATTTTGAAACAGGGTCTCAATAAATTGCTGAGGGCCTTGCTAAGTTGCTGAGGCTGGCCTTGTAACTGTAATCTTCCTGTCTCAGCCTCCCAAGTACTGGGATTACGGTCATGTGCCACCACATCTGGTTCCTTAGTATTTCTTTTCTTTCTTTCTTTTTTCTTTTACAAAAATCAATAGTAAGATAAAAATAACCTGTAACCTTACATGAACTGGTGGAATTTCCTTTAATCCTTTAATATCCCCCCCATTTGGAATCAGTCCTAAGAATGCCACTTTAGAAAAACAATAATCTTCACATTTTATTCATATAATAGATGAAATGTGAAATGAGTTTATGGATGATAAACACACAATGGCCATTAAGTTTTACACTGTATAAACAAGCATTGAGCTATTGCTATGCAAAACTAACCATAAAATTTTAGTGTAGACTCTGGATATAAAGACAACAAACCATCTTGAATGAAAGAAGGTCATTGTCCTAGAATACTAAGATAAGAGGATCATATGCATTTCTGTGTCTGTGAAAAAATGAATTTGTTCCCACACACAATTAGAACAATACATCAAATTACTAGTTTAAATGTTAAAATCAGTCATCCCTTGGGAAAAAGGTAACTCTTAAATGGTGTCATAATTTTAAATAGTTTTACAAAATGTTTTTGGAGTACATAAGCATGGGTATTTTTACATTGACCAAGTTGTGAAAGATACCAAATAGAGAATAATAAACTTCACAAGATAGAGGGGAAAGGAACAGTTGGGATTCTGCACATTTACAAAAGAAATGTTTGTTTGAAAATAGTGCTAAGAAATACTTGACCAAAACAAACGAAAAGAATTCTAGCACGCTTTATAAGAGAGTGATTAATTTTAGTAGGACTATAAACTTGAAGTCTTCAAAGATAGTAGTAAAAAACTATAGGACAGAGTTATCAAAAAGATAAGTAACTTATTATTCATCCCAGAACAATGCAGATGGATATCCATTTTCCTTCCTCTCACATGACCACATTTTTCTTACATACTAAGAAATCTGGGGAGCAGTGGAATGCCAAGGGACACACACCAAATGATGTGTGAATGCATGTTTGTATCACGCTGTCTCTCACTATAATTTATAAATGCAATGCACCAATCTTATGAAACACTACCACCATGGGGGTCAGTGGACCCCAGCACCCCCCTTCTTTTTTCCTGTCCATCCTCCAGGTCAGCAACCTGGCTCCCCTTGGTTCGGTCCCATGCTATGTGGTGTCACTGCAGTCCCCAAAGCAATGGGGCCAACTGATCATGGACTGAAACTTCCAAAGCTGGGACCTTAGTAAACCTTTTCTTTTTTTGAGTTGATTTTCTCAGGTATGTGTTACAGCAATGGGAAGCTGACAGATACAGTGATTTTAACTTTGCTCTGTTCCTTGAAACCTTAAACTCAATCAGTTGCCTCTCAAGCATTTGCATTCATGTTCAAAAGATAGCCCTTTTTGAGTCAACAAAATCATTAAAATAATCTGGACTCTCGAACATTTAGGATTCACAGATCATCCCCAGTGAATTTTTAAAAATTTAATCTGTATATGTGTAAATATGGTCCTTACTATGAAAGAAAAAATATATGAGTAAAGTAGAATTGTTCCACAAAATTCCCAGTTGTATTAAAGGGGTGATTGTTAAACTAAATGCAAAATACAAAAAGAAAATGTAGGAGAAATTTTAAGAAATATTAATAATCGCCCGTATGCCTGTAATCCCAATGCTTAGGAGGCTGAGACAGGAGGATGGAATATTTGAGGATACTTCAGCAACATAGTGAGACTCTCAACAACCTAAGACACTCTTTCAAAACAAAATATTTTAAAAAGGGCTGGGGGTATAGCTCAGAAGTAGAATATCCTAGGATTCAATCCCTATTAACACACACACACACACACCAAAAAAAAGGAGATACTAACAATCTAAGGGCAAGAAGAACATCTTAAAACTAGTCTTTTGTGCAGAGTGAGAGGTTAGGATTTATTTTCATTTTTCTACATATGGATAGCCAGTTTTCCCAACACCATTTGCTGAAAAGGCTGTCCTTTCTCCAGTGTATGTCTTTGGCAACTTTATCAAAGATCAACTGGTCATAGATGTGGGGCTTTGTTTCTCAGTCTTCTATTCTGTTCCATTAGTCTATGTGTCTGTTTTTGTGCCAAAACCGTGCTGTTTTTATCACTTTGTAGTCTAATTTGAAGTCAGGACTCGTGATGTCTCCTACATGGTTCTTATTACTAAGAATTCCTTTGGGTATTCTGGGTCTTTTGTTTTTCCATATAAATTTTATAACTGATTTCTCTAGGTCTGTGAAAAATGACAATGGTATTTTGATAGGGATTGCTTTGAATGTGTAGATAGCTATTGGTCGGATGGCCATTTTTATTATATTTACTCTGCCTATCCAAGAGCATGGGAGGTCTTTCCATCTTCTAAAATCTTCTTCAATTTTGTTTTTAAATGATTTATAATTTTCATTGTAGAGGTCTTTCACCTCCTTGGTTTAATTTATTCCAAAGTATTTTATCCTTTTTGAAGTTATTGTGAATAAAATTGATTTCTGTATTTCTTTTTCAGTGGATTCATGATTGGTGTAAAGGCAAAGACCTATAACCAAAGACCAGAAACTTTGAAACTGCTAGAAGAGGGCATAGGACCAACATATAGGTACAGGTAGAAACTTCCTCAATAAGACCCTGAAAGCTCAAGAAATTAAAACAACAATTAATGAATGGGATAGCATTAAATTAAAAAGCTTCTGTGCATAAAGGAAACCATCAAGAATCTACAGAGAGAGCCTACAGAATGGGAGATCTTCACCAACTATCTGTCAGATAAAGGTCTAATATCTAGAATAAACAAAGAGCTTAAAAAGCTTAACACTAGCCGGGCATGGTGGCGCACGCTTGTAATCCCAGTACTTGGGAGGCTGAGACCGAAGGATCCGTGTTCACGGCCAGCCTCAGCTACTTAGTGAGGCCCTCCACAACTTCTTGAGACCCGGTTTCAAAATAAAGAATAAAAAAATAGGGCTGGGGGTGTAGCTCAGAGGTAGAATGCCCCTGCGTTCCATCCCCAGTACCCCCCTCCAAAAAAAAAAAAAACCAAAAACACTAAAACAACAAATAACCCAATCAAAAAATGGGCAAATGAACAGTATAGACTCTTTTCAAAAGTAGAAATACAAATGGCCACCAAATATATGAAAAAAATGTTCAACATTGTTAGCAATCAGGGAAATGCAAATCAGAACTACACTGAGATTCCATCCTATTCCAGTTAGAATGGCAATCATCAAGAACACAAATAATAAATGCTGGTGAGGTTGTGGGGAAATAGGAACCCTCATACACTGCTGGTGGGACTGCAAACTAGTACAGCCACTATGGAGATCAGTGTGGAGGTTTCTCAGAAGATTGGGAATAGAACTACCATGTGACCCAGTGATAGTGTTCTTGGGCATCTTCCCAAAAGAAATGAAATCAGAATATTCTAATGGTATTGCATATCCATGTTCATAGCAGCACAATTTACAATAACCAAATATGCAACCAGCCTAGGTGTCCCTCAACAGATGAATGGATCACAAAACTTTGGTATACACACAATGGAATTTTATTCAGTCATAAGGAAGAACAAAATCACGATTTTTTGCAGGAAAATAGATGGAACTCGAGAATATTATACTAAGGGACCATAGTCAGTCTCAAAAAAACAAGTAGATGTATGTTTTCTCTTATATGTGGAAGCTAGAAAGATATTCAGAAATAAGGGCAGGATCAGATAGATGAGCCGAGACTCCAGGGAAGTGACTGAGGAGGATTAGAGAAGAGGGAGTCATAAAGAGGGTAGTAGTTGAGGCCGGGCGTGGTGGCGCACACTTGTAATCCCAGTACTTTGGGAGGTGGAGACCGGAGGATCCGGGTTTGCGACCAGCCTTAGCTCGCTCTCTCTCTGTCTCCCTCTCTCTACTTAGTGAGGCCCTCCACAACTTCGTGAGACCCGGATTCAAAATAAAGTA
>PVJS01046540.1:0-15780 GCA_004027185.1 Glis glis
GCAGATCTGCTTTCCTCGGAACGAGTCGCGCACACGAGTCGCTTCTCCCTTTTTATCTAAGTCCGCACCTATCAGAATTCTGCTGCCTACATTCAGGGCAGGGCTTTCTCTTTAATCTGCTGTTACACACCCAAAATCACATAATCTTGGGTGTGTCATGATCAGGTCAAGTTGACAACTTAGATTAACTATCACAACAGGTATACACCACCATGCCTGGCTTGGTGTACCTATTTATAATGAGACACTGTAATTCTGTTTGAGAGGTAGAGGGAGTATCAACAAATAAACAAGCCAATAAAATCACCTTGCCTATTACTTACACATATAAGGACAACCCTGCAGCTATACTTTAAAGTAGATATGTCAATTTGATTAAAAAAAAACCCTGCAGTGTAGAAATGATGAATGAACATTGAGGAATCACCAAGATTGTTTGTACTTTAAATCTGGTTTAATTTTAACAGTAATTCTCTTAGATGTAGAATTAGTATGTTGGCAAGGGGAATGTGCAATTAACTAGATATCTTAATATGTAAAAGAAGTCAAGTCCTCAAATATTAAAAATATTTTTGTTAATTATAAAGTAATAATTTGATAGGTAATACTAAAATTAGCCCAATAAAAATAGTCCATGTGCTTTTTCAATATTTAAGTCATAGCTAATTCTTAAATCATTATTATTATTCAATTATTCTTATAAATCATTCCCCTAGCCTTATTTGAAATTTATTGTATAGTTTAATATCTGTGAAGTTTAAAAAAATGACATAACTCATTCATTCTTACACTATTTGATATCGTGCACATATTCTCTAATTCTGACCGCATGCTACAGACATTTTGAAATTCTTCCAGATATCCTTGTAGCCCTTTGCAATGCTTAAAGGTGTGGGATATTTACAGTCATATGAGCACTATGAGTCATATGAGTATCATCAGGTGGGTCCTAAATCTAAATCTTAAAATATTAGCAACATGACAGCTACCATATCCTTTAATGGAAAGGCTAGACTAAGAAAGTATATCTTACAGAGTTCTAAAGGGAAAACTGTGACTAGCATACAAGAGTTACATGCTACATGGCTCTACATGCTGGCCATGTCCAGTGTCTTTAATAGGATTCATCAGTGTAAGCACATGTGCTCATGTCATTTGCTATTTGGAAACAATCACCTTTCAATTAACTACTGATTATCACCACACCATAGTTTTGATCATGGAAAGCTTGCTCTATTTATACAGACTACAATTTTTAAAAAAGTTTCGTAGACCTTCAAGGGGGCAGCTAACAATTAAAAATTGAATTTTTAAGATGATAATGATTATGACAAAATGTTTAGCACTTTGTAGTTTGAAGGGCTTTTTAATATTATTTCATCCATTTCTCAGAATATTATCATTTCAAATTTACATGTGAGAAAATTGACAAAGGACTTATCCAAGGTCAAATAACCAGTAAGTAGGGTAGCAGGGACATGAACAGAAGCTCTCTGATTTCATAATTCTGCTCTGTATCTCAATTATATATTAATTGTAATATCTAGCATTACTCAGGAGCATCATTAACTGTTGTTTAACAAAGTTTAATGTATAATGGAAGCTATAAATATTAATGTGGAATTCTGATACTCTTTCATAATTGTAGTAATTAATATAAAGCTTAATAATTTTAATTTTAAGATTTGTATCAAGTCCTTTTTATAGAATACATTTGTCATTCTACCAGCTTGAACAATATTAAAAGACCCCTGCTGCTATTTACCTTGGTTCTCTCAATATAGAATTACCCCTTCCAGAAGGAGTTCATCACAAATTCATGTCTGAAATATAGGGCAATTTTTTCTTGCTTTAATAACTAGTAAAAACTAAAAGGAAATTTGAAAGAATCAGTGATATCCAAAGGACAAAATATTGATTTTTTAAAAATGTAACCAATTGAAAATCACCTACTTTATCTTTAACTGCCTGGGTAATAAATATTGCTCCATTAATTAAGATTTAGGAGATTCAAGGGGCTCAGTAACTGGCCTTAACATAACCTTACTATTAGAATAACATAAGCCTTTGGGTTCACTCTTCCTATAAAAGGGCTCAGCAAGAGTGTCAAATTTCAGGTGCTGAACTGAGGTTACATTCCTTAGTGAAATATGCACGGCTCAGTTCAGACATACTTTAGAATCATCTAGGATAATTACCATCCTTCTAGGCCAAGGAAGTCAGAAGCAGTGGTGGTGGTAGGGCTGGGCACTGAACATTTTTAAAGCCCTCTACTTAGTACTAATCTGTAGTCAGGGGTTGAAATCCATTAAATCTACTTGGGACTCACGTTGGAAAGAACTGATTGTTTGCCACGAAAAAAAACAAAACAGAACAAAACAAAAAAAAACCCTCTATGCATGACATTTTTATTCAACTGGTTTTTATTCAAACATCTTTTGCATTGCATTTACTTTCTTCTGACTGGCAGGCATACAAACTTCCTTGTTGCTCCCCAGGAATGCCCCCAAAGGGAAATTTTCAAAAACACACTCAATTTTAATTTTAAAGTAATTATAGATTCACAGGAAGTTGCAAAATAAGTACAAAGAAGACCCTTTTACCCTTCTCTCGGTTTTTCCAGTGGCCCACCTTACCTAATTATAATATCAAAGATGGGAATTAGACAATGGGTGTACATGAGTCTCTGTTGTTTTATCACACGTTTAGACTTACATAGCCATCAGTACAGTCAAGATACAGAACTATTTCTCCCCCACAAGGATCTTTAAGCTACCTCCCCCTCTGTGGCCACCCCCAACTTCTCCACACCGTCCTTAACACCTGGCAACCACTTACTTGTTTTCCATTTCTAAACTTTGATCATTTCATAAATGCTATAAAATGAACTCACAGTGTCTGCATCCTTTTGAGATTCTCTTTTGACTTGTCTCAATGTCTTCAAGATCCAACTGTTAGAAATAAATTTCCACGGTGTCGTAAGAAAAGACACATGTTCAAAAGTGGCTCGGCAAGGTGATTTTACTTTTTGCAAAAAGGGATCCTGTCACCAGAAAGTCAGGTGTGCAAGAACAAAATTGCAGAAACCTGCTGAGTCTTTTATTCCTAACATGCAGCTCCTATGCTGTGCTCCTATTGGTGGGAGCTTAGCGTCACAATCTTCACACGATTGGCTAGAGGGAATGTGGGGGAGGGGTTGGCACTTGGAATTTCCAAGATATGCTAACTTTACAAAATAGAGTTTAAGTCAAGCTATTCCTTTGATAGAAAAGATCTAATTATAATCTCACAAATCCAGCCAGGTGTGGTGGCACACATCTATAATCCCAGCACTAGGAAGGCTGAGACAGGAGGATAGTAGGTTTGAGGCCAGTCAGCAATTTAGTGAGAACTGTCATGGGGAGACACACTAATTCTGTGGGTCCTTGGCCTCCATGATGAAAAAGAAGTTCAACACGTGCCATCAGAAAAAGGCAAAGGTGAGGTATATATCCAAACTTACAAAACTCAAATCACTGTGCAAAGCACTAAAGGGAGGGAACGGGGAGGGAATGGGGGTGGGATTTGAGGGAGGGCTAAATGGGCAATGTGTGCATGTATGATTCTTCTAACCTGACACCTATCAAATGTATAATTACAATGCACCAGTAAATGGATATAAATAAAAAAAATTAAAAAAAAAGAAAAAAGTAAAGGTTTAATTAATTCAAAAAAGGTGGGGATACAGGTTGGGGGCCATCTCAAGAAGGGGAGAGCGAGTCTCTCTGCACTCGTCCATCCAAGCGAGCAAGAGAGAGTCCTGTGCTTTCTCAGTTCTTTTATAGGAGGGGGTAGGTAGGGTCTCACAGTGGAGTGCAGGACTTCTTCTTAGTCCTCAGTTTCTCTGGCAACAAATGGGCAGTGGGGTCTGACCTTTGTCCTCCTCACCCACCCTATTTACATTAAGCATCTCAGGTATGGAGAGGAGCCATTGTGATTAAGGGTGTGGACTCATTAAGGCTTCTGCCTGACTGAACACACCCTATAGGGTGGAGTAGATTATGAACTTTCAAAATTTTAAATCTCTATTTTCCCAATGTCTCCTTTCTGCCTAATATTTCTATCTTTTTTATTCTACCTCATCAAGAACCTCAGCAACTTAGTGGGACCCTGTTTCGAAATGAAAAAACAAAAAATGTGCTGGGGGTGTAGCTCAGAGGTGGAATGCTTAATCCCAAACTCTGGACTTAATCCCAAGTACAAAAAAAAAAAAAGAAAGAAAATTCATTCATTCAAGTTGCTGTATCAATTTCATCCCTTTTTATTGCTGAGTAGTGTTCTAGTTTTGAGGTATTAAATAAAGCTGCTAATAATGTTTCCTTTCTCTGGAGTAAATGCCTATGAGTGCCATTGTTGGTTTGCATGGTCTTTGTTCAATTATCTTCAGAAGCAGCCAAATTGTTTTCCAGAATGGCTGTATATTCCCATCAAGTTTTTTCTGTGTTCTTGCTAGCATTTAGTATCGTCACTTTAAAAAAAATCAGCATGCTAAGAGGCATGCAGTGATGTCTCATTAAGGCTTAATTTGCATTCCCTTAATATTTAGTGCCACCAAACTTTTTTTTTTCACTTACTTGCCATCCATATATCTTCTTCAGGGAACTGTCTTTTCACGTTTTTCTTTTTTCCCCACTTTCCAATTGAATTAATTACTTTTACTATTCAGTTTTTATACTTTTATTGGTGCAATGTAATTCTATGTCATAGTGAGATTCAAAGTGATACAAACGTACGTGCACACAGCACTTGGTGTATCTCCCTCCGTGTACCACCTCCCACACCCTGCTTCCCCTTCCTCCTCCCCATACATGTTAGCGAGATTGGTAGTGAAACCTTCGTGTATGGAGGTAACCTTACTTGAATTGTTCTTTTCCTTGATCCTCATTTTTCTCCTCCCCCCCAATCCCTTTCCACTATTTTACTGATTTCTCCTATTTTTGTTCTAACTTCGGGAATCTAGAGGAGTACTTTGTTTGCAAATATTTCCTTCCACTCTGAATCTTGTCCTTTCATCCTCTTAACAGAATCTTTTATAGAACAAAAGTTTCTAATTTTGATAAGGTGCAATTTATTGATTTTCTTACTTCTATGGGTTGTGCTTTTAGTATCATGTCTTATCAACTCTTCATCCAATTCCAGATCCCAAAAATGTTTTCCTATGTTACTTTCTAAAAGTTTTATGGTTTTACATTGAAATCTATGATTTATTTTGAGTAAATTTTTGTAAAAGGTTTGAGGTTTAGGTTGATATGTATATATATTTTTTTCTTTTTTCCCCTCAAGCCCCATCTATTGAAAAGACTGTCCCTCCTACATTGAATAGTTTTACTTTCCAAGTGGGCTCCACTAGTACCCCTGGGGGTTGTCTTGTTACCATTACCATGCACTTACAATCCTGACTGTCTGTGAGGCTTCCCCTGACATCAGCTCTTGGTGAGTAGAAAGGGGGCCTTGTTACTGCTGGGTGGAGTGGAAGTTCGAGTCTGTCTGTGACCTCCTGTGATCTCCACTGGCATATTTACCACCAGCTTGGAGGAGTCTCAGCTTCCCACTCAGCCTTCTCTGACGCCACCCTGGAGCAGGGGAGGGGCGGGTGGCACTGCTTTCAGCCTGGAGAGGGTCCCAGGACTTTGCCTCCACTTGTAGGGACGAGGGTGCAGTGTTTCATGTGATGTTTGACTGTGTAGTTGTTTAAATTTTCAGTCTTGCTACACTGCCTCTTTCCTGGTCCATCAGCAAAATAAATAAATAAATAAATAAATAAATAAATAAATAGGCTTTCTTCTGTTTTGTTTTCTTTGTGTGTATGTGCGGGGGGGGGGGAGGGTTATGGGTCTCTCAGTACATTAACATTTTCAGATTGCTAGCTTCTTCAGTACCCAGTTTGGGAAGTACAAGGCCAGAAGAAAATCCAGGGAACCCACCACCACCACCGAATTCCTTGAGTTCTGAGTTCCCTAACTTGCCGGCCTTCTTCTTTCTACCTTTCAGAGTGCTAAGTTTGCATTATATATAATGCCCAGGTCTTTAGTTGTACTGAGTAGAAGGAATAGGGTAAAGTACATCTACTCCATCCTCCTAGAAGCAGAATTCAAAGTGAATTTTGAATAGGAAACTTCATTATAATTTGTATGAGAATAACTTCCAAATTGAATGAAAATTTGCTTACGGTTTTTGAACGATATGGTGATACGCACAAAGTAAAATTTACTTATACATGTAGTAATGGTAATAGCAGTTTTTTGGCACTTTCAATGAAATTAAAGAGTTTCAGAAATTTGCCTTTTGTTACTTTGAACTTCCCAATATCAGAACTTGTACATTTTAACCATCACATAATATTATTTTAGCTCTGTTTCCAAAGTTTCTTAGAATAATTCAGTGAAAAAAATTGTATTAGGAGCCAAGAGACACTGTTATTTTTCATACAAATTTAGACAACATTCATTCTCTGATTTTGTGCAAGTACTTCCAACTCTGGCTCTGTTTCCTCAACTGCAAAATGAGGGATGCATCTTGATTTGGCTAGTGTTTTTCTTGTGTGTGTGCATAGTGCAGGGGATTGAACCCAGGGCTTCGTACATGCTAGGCAAGTACTCTACTACTGAGCTACATCCCAGCCCTTTTTTCCTTTTATTTTGAGACAGGGCCTTGCTAAATTGCCCAGACTGGGCTTGAATTTGTGGTCCTCCTGCCCCCGCCTCCCAAGTAGCTGGGAGGTGTGTGTCACCACACCTAATCTCTTGGCTAATAACTTTATAAATGTCTAAAAACGCCAAGGAAAATGGCATTTAGAATCTCAAAATAGGAGGAGAATTCTGAGTAGTCCGTACAGCTCAATCTGTAATAGTGTAGTTAGTGGTGTAGAAGCCAAGTGGGATGAAATGAGTAGCCTGTTTTAGAACTCTCGTCTTGTATATTCAATATTTATCACCAGATGCATATTTCAAAGCACCTGTTTCTGGCTATATGGGTTATGTGAGTCATGGAGTTGTTACCATGAGCCTTTGAGAAGCAAGGCTGAAATGACAAGGTGTGAAGAACACTGTCAGTGGGCTTTAAGGTCGGATGCGTGTGTAGAATGCACATGGTAGAAATCTATTACTTTGACTGTTTAATGGGATTATTATATACATTCAAGTGCTTTGCTAAATGGTGACATCAATGGTTACTGCGCTGGTTTAAGCTCACCTATGTAACATCTCTTGTGATTTCTGCGTTGTCTTGTGGCAATCATTTTTATTTTATCTGCTTTGCACTTCAGCCTGTTTGTATTATTTTATGTTCCAAACTTGCTCACATTTTCGGAAAGAAAGAACATATTGCCATGTGAAGAGATAATAGATTTGTACATCTGCCGAATGCTCTTGTTCTCACACGGCAACTTCATATGTAGAAGAAAAATAACTCAGCATAAGTTCTATGCTTTTTTCCCCTGTAGTTCTCCTCAGCTGTTATCTTTCTTTAAAACTATATTATATAAATGCCTAGAGTTGAACAAAGTGATTTTTTAACCCGTGTTTAATGCAATTTCATAATTCTTTGTCAAACATCTAAAACTTGCCTGGATGGGTGGTAGATACTGGAGGGGATGCTAAGGCAGTAGCATAAACAGGCTTCTCCAGGGAGATAGCTACATCTTAACTAGTAAGCAATATGTGTATATTACATGTGTGTGTATAGTATTCTTTCTAAAAAGCTTTATGGACCAAATATACAATTGTTTCACAAACATTATTCCTTAGAATAATAATTCTATTAGCTAGGTAGATTAAAAAATTTAACAAGTTTCTTTGCTGTAAGAATTCTCAAAGCCTTTAACACATCCCTCTATGTTATTAATCTTCAAGAAGATAATTTAAGGGCTGAAAATATAGCTTAGGGTAGAGCACTTGCCTAGTGTGTGTACTACCGAGAAGAGGAAGAGGAGGAGGAAGAAGAGGAGGAGGAGGAGGAGGAGGACGAGGAGGAGGAGGAAGAGGAGGACTTAATATGTAGCATTTCCCAAACATGTTTATTTTCCAAGCCCTTTTTCTTTCATTGCAAATATTGGTGAACGAATAGTCTATGAACTGGAGTTTGGATAATGGTGCTACAAACAAATATAATTCAATGTCCACAGGCACAGTGCAGATCAATGCAAAGGGGGATTAGTCAAGAAGATTAATAGGAAAGTGAAATTAGCCAGGAGTTCATGGAACTTCAGATTGTTTCAGATTTATATATCCTCCATATATATGTATATTAGATATTGAAAAGAAAAAGTTGGTGGTTATATGATATTTCATTCTTTACCCCTTATTTTTCCTTTCTCTGCTAACTGATCCCACTGCTGATGTTCAGAAGACTCGGGTTCAACTCTAAGAAAGCAACTGTCAAAGGAATTAATCAAAAAAGAGGCAAGAATGCAATTTGTACAAAAATATTTATAACAACACTATTTTAAGCAGTGAAAAAATAGAAAACAACTCAAGGCCATAGATTTGGAGACAGTTAAGAAATCCACTGTGGAATACTGTAAGGGCATTGCAAAAGATAAATACTGTATGTGGACAAAGCTGTCACAAGGAATTGTGTGTTAAATAATGTCAATTGAAAAATCTGAATCCAAAATCATTATACCCATAGGCACAATTCATATCTACATTAAGGGAACTCAAAAAAAGACACATTGCAAATGGAGCTGGATATTGATTTTTTTTTTTTTGCATATGTTGCTTTGTGGGTTATTGTTGTTCTAAATAATTGTAAGAAAAAAATGCCAGCAAGTGTATCCTCTTGTCTCAGGTTGGTAATTCTAGAAGCAGATACTTAGATGGGGGGTTTGGAGGACAAGATGGGAAAGGAAAAGGGAGGAAGAAGAATTGGGCCAATGGAGAAAGTGAATCTGACACAGGCCAGCAGATCTTTGCTAGTCTGGTAGGAGCTGCGAATATTGCTCTTCAGATTTTTTTTTTTTTTTTTTTTTTTTTTTTTGCCTTGGACTAAAATGTTGGGGCCTTAAAGCCCCTGCCTTGCTCATCACCAGGTGTGGGCTGTCTTGAGAAGGGTGTGACCTCAGGAGTTCTGCCTGCTGACCTTACCCCTCATTGCCAAGCAGCAGTCTTTCCTCCTGGGGTTCTGTCAGGGCCTCCCTGCATGTACTACACATCCCCAGTACCAAATTTGGTAGACATGCATTCATATCTGGAAGAAAGGTCATATCCAAGATATCTTCCCCACTTTTTGGGGAGACTTTCCTAGTGACACCCTAGATAATTATTCTCTTTGCAGCAATTTCAGTTCGGATTGGCAAATCGTTCTGTAATGTTCCAGACTGGAGTTGCCCTAGACTAGACCAAACTCAAAATACCAAGCAAACAGATGAAGACAAAACTGATACACTGACAGCTGGGGAGGGTTCAGCGCCTTTGAAATGATTGCATTCACAGACATGTTTCCGACACTTGGCAGAATGAGTGTGATTAGTTTGGAGGGACAGATGATCCTCACTCATTTTTTTTTTTGTATCACTTCTCTAGGTTACTTCCTGGGAATCTACCTCTTTCACAGAACCTGGAGAATTTCCCTAGTTTTAATTCTTGGTTACAAAGTTCATGTAAAAATCAACAATGAGAAAGTTAACCTTTTAAATCAAGACAGATTGGTAACAGAGCTGTGCTGAGCCATATTAAATGGAGAAGCAAAAGAAAAAGATCATTAATACTGATTCTATTTTTATTAGTAACTTGATATTACACTCATCGCGGCCATTTTGCACTAATTTTGATTTTTAAAAATATTGCATTTGATTCTACTTATCTTGATTACTGAGTTATTTTATTTGCATTCCCTTAAATTTTGTGTGAGATGTAAGTGCCTTCCTCCCTTCACCCTAGATGCAGGCCTGGTAATTAAATAGATCTATCTGCCCAAAGTTCCTCGTTATTATCTGTGGGAGGGTTGGTTTAATGTGAACCACTCCTGTGTTTCTGGAAATGGTTTCAAAACTCACAGGGAGTAGCTTTTACAATAAAAGGCAAAGACTCCCAAAACACCTGTACAGTTTCTCCTACCAATAAAATGGAACTTTCAGTAATTTTGAGGGCTCATCAATTCTACCTTGCCAGATTATATCATTCTCAACCATTAGACAGATGGAAGCCTTGTGTGTCATCACCTAGACCCCTAACTCCCAAGTGGGTATTAAATATTTGTCTCAGAAATTTGTTTCATTTAAAAAAAAAACTTGAGTACTGAGGATTGAACCCAGAAATATTCTACCTCAGAGCTATACCCTCAGCCCTATTTTTAATTTTTATTTTCAAACGGGGTCTCACTAGGTTCATGAGAGTCTCACTACTTAATGAGGCTGTCCTCAAACCTGTGATCCTCTCGTCTCTGTCTTCCAAGTACTGGGATATTACAGGTGTGCACTACCACATCCTGCTCAGAATTTTAAGAAGAAGGGAGGAGACACTATGACACAAGAAATATATTAGCTGGTGTGTGGCTGGTATATTTTCTTTTATCTTTAAAGAGTAGAATCCTGACCATGTAAATAATGTCACCAAATGCTGTAATTTTCCATAACAGAATCCAACTGAATAGTATACTCCGTAACCCAAACAATACCTTAAATAATTCCAGCTATTATGTATAGTACTGTTTTACCAACTTTACCTAGGTAGTAAGGGATACATTTGAATTATAAAATCTGGGGTAGAAAGGAGAGAACACACATATCACTACAAAAAGCAGTAAGTATTCAATACATCTTCAAGTTGAATTTTTTTTCCCCAGTGCTGAGGATCAAACCTAGGGCTTTGCACATGTCAGGCAAGTCCTCTACCACTGAGATACACCTTTAACCCCCATATTTTTTTTAAATGGGAAACATATGTAATGGAAACCTGTAATATAAGGGTGTACCATAAGCTGGGCATTCTTGAGCTCCTTTTCGATTGGGACTTGAATAAAAGTGGGTCATCTTGAGGCTTGTCTTTTCTCTCCTTTTGTGTCCAAAACAAACCCACATATTATTCCAATTAAACAGAAAAAGTCCTGAAAAACAATGGAAAACTTTATTCACGTTTATTAATGGCCCTAAGGGGGGTATTGGCAGGCGTCTCACAGGAAGGCGTATTTTTCTTTACATACCTTCCCTGCAAATCCCCACCTTTACTACATTTCAGTATTTTCTCTCCCCCCTTGCTGTATAAACTGGCTCCCTGTTCTATGTAGATTCCCCTGCTTTTTCTGTGTCAATCCTCGCTTCTCTGCTTCCTCCACTTTCTTGTTCTCACTCTTAACAAGCAAGTGCCTTTTATTTTCTTCCTTCTTTGCTCCGCACACTTTTCTGGTGTAAAGAAAAATCACTCTAGGAATTTAGGTTCTTTAATTCTATTATCTAGACAAATACCTTTGAGCGCCACCACTCTGAATTACCATAATCAAGTGTGGTTGGAGAACAGGAGAGGCATGAACATTTGACTTCGTGATTTGATCTCTTCTATCATTTATTTGATGATTATTAATCTTGTTACATATTTGGTCATGTTGAAGTACCTAGAGTCTATTGAGATCTGTAGAGGTGATTGGATGTTTATAGTTTATATATATTTATATTCAAACAAGCATGAGTATACAATATTTGTATGTCAAATTTATAATGTATTATTTGCTATGTGGACTTAAAATAGACTCTATTTTTTACCATCCTTCTCATAATCACTGGATGTATTTAAATCTGACACCAAAGAAGCTAGTGTGACATGTTAATTTCTATTTTATCATGAGATTTTACATGACCAATTGTCATGTCAAACTTCTGCCTTCCATAAATAAGGGCTTCAACTATTTCTAAATAGTCCTTTGAGGGATCCGGTTGGGCATACTCAGCAAGACTATGAATATATAGCTTGTCAAGCGTTTCTGTTGAGCTCAATATGGAGTCCAGTGGAACATGTTGAAAACTGGTTTCCACCCAGCAACCATTCCAGAAATAATCAGGTGAAAGAGAATCACATTCTAATTTGTTGTTTAAGAGTTTTAGGAGAAACTGAAAATAAGACTTTGAGTTGGTTTATTTGTTTTTAGTTTCGGTGTCAAGCTTTGTCAGGGTTTAGTCATTCATGGATAGGAACTAAAACAGAACAGAAATTTGAGCAGGAAAACAAATATAAAGAATTATCATCTGGGTATGGGTGGGTTAACTACTGAAAGAGGTAAGAGAGCTCTGAGATATTCAGAGGCAGCAAAGATAGGAAGAAAGTACTTCTAGGGAAAGAAGACCAGGTCTCTCACAAGCCGGAGATTCAGATCTCTGAGGAGGGGTGGTGGCTCCTGCAGGAACCTGCCTCCCTATGCTGGGTGGGGGGAGAAAGTGGATGGGGGTCCTTCACTGTTGAACTGTGGGAGCTACTGCTACTGTGGGGGAGGCTAGCACACTGAGTTGCTCCTGGCATGAACAATAGAACACTGCAGAGGAAAAACTTCCCTCCTTCCTCTTCCAGCCTCGCAGTCTCTCTCTAGCGCCCCCTATTGGCAGAACCTAACACTGAAACAGCTGGAAAAGGAGAACCAGGGTCTGCAAGGCCAGGTCCCAAGTCCCAAAGCAGGGCCTAGAGGAGGTGTGGAGATGGGAGGTGATAAATTAATAACCAGCACATACTGGTGCATTGTTGTCACTGAAGCAATTCTATCACTAAGCACTATTATCTCATTTCTAGCACTTTTAATTTGGTTCATGATAGCCTGAATGATAATATCACCAAAAGAGCAAAATCAAGTTTCCTAAATATGTAGTTAATTTTAAGGTAACATAAATGATTCAGAAGAGAAGGGGTTTCTGATTACCTATTGTTTATATGAATCATAAAATCAAAAACTGAATATGGGAAAATTCTTTGGAGGTCATATTGTCTAGGCTTCCAGTGTTTATGGGAATTCTGATCATAGTTCACCATGTAAATTCTCCTTAAATATTTCTGTGTTAATCAGTTTCCTGTTCCTATGACCAGTACTTGGGAGGCTGAGATAGGAGGACGGCAGGTTCGAGGCCAGCTTCAGCAACTTAGTGAGACCCTTCGCAACTTAGGGAGACCCTGTTTCAAAATAAAGAAAAGTGGGATGGGGGGGGGCTGGGAGCATAGCTTGGAGGTAGAATGCCCCTGGGTTCAATCCCTAGTACCACAAAAATAAATAAATAAATGCAATACAATAAAATAAGATGTGGTGCTTAGAATAGAACTTCATTAGTTAGACATGCTAAAGCCTGAGGCAAAGTACAGTGGGCGTATTACTTTCAGTATCTTGATAGTCTATTTCCATGAGTACAGACTTAAGATTTGATTGGCTTTTCCCACAATTGCATTAAATTTTTGCTTTTGCTTCGGTTACTCCCCCACCCGGCCCCAGCCATTAAGAAAACCTGGGCTGCGGCTTCTTCTTTTTAATCATCAATGTTTGTTGAGTTGCTTTTATCTAGAAAAAATATAATAAGTCTTGTACCAAAAATAATATGAAGCACTAAAACATTCTTCATTTCCCTCAGACAGCCCTCCCTGCTGGGATGGCCAGAGGAGTTGGTGAGGAATCTTCCCTCTTCTCTTCCCAGCCTCTTCCTAAGCTTTTGACACTGGCCTTGACATTACCTCTGACTACAAAACCAAAAGCGAAAGTTGGGTATTAAGCTAAATTACTTTCTAATTATTCTTTAGGGAGGGTTCATGACATATTTATCCCCTCTGTATTACCTAATATAATGTGAACTGTGCCAGAACAGAATTAATCCTGTACAGAGCAGCAGTTCACAGTGAGTTCTGCTTCCCTTGTTTTGCCTGCTCTGGGATCCAGAATCCTTTTTTTTTTTTTTTTGGTACTGGTCATTGAACCCAGCGGCATTCTACCTTCAAGCTACACCCCCAACCCTTTTTATTTTATTTTATTTTTTGTTTTGAAATGGGGTCTCACTAGGTTGCCGAGAGTCTTGCTACATTGCTGAGGCTGTCCTGGAATCTACGATCCTCCTGTCTCAGCCTCCCAAGCGCTGGTCATAGCAACAGGAAACTGATTAACACAGAAGTATTTAAGGAGAATTTATGTGGTGAACTATGATCAGAATTCCCATAAACACTGGAAGCCTAAACAATATAGATGGCCTGTGCCACCATGCCCTGCGTGGGACCCAGAATTTTGGTTGAAGTTGGTAGATATGATCCAAGAAGCCATGAATCTATGTCTAATGACACTTTTCGAGGGTTCTTTAACTCTGAGTTTTTGAAGGCAAGAAAATGATTTGCTTGAAAACAAATCACTTTCAAAATATATTTTATCATATGTATACTTTGAGTGAATGAAATGCTCATTTTCCTGAACAAAAACAAACTGTAAGTACACACAACAGTACACGGGTCAGATCCTCTTTCACCAGGGTGCTCTTTCCTCAGATACATGCTTGGTGATGTCCCTCACATCCTTCTGGTCTTTGGTCAGATTTCACCTTTTCAATGAATCTGGCTTGAACAGCTATTTGATATGGCAAAACTGTCCCTCTCCCTTCTTACAGTCCCATAGTCCCTTTGCTATGCTAGTCTTTATTTTTAAAAAAAATTTTTCCAGAGCACTTAGCATTTTATAACATATTCTATCATCTACTTATTTATTGTGTTTCATGTCTAATGCTAAACTTTTCTCACCTCACTCTTCCATCCCTCACTCCACCTGAGTTTCTTGAGGGCAAGTATTTTTTGTTTCCTTGTTTTCTTAGTATGTTGATGTAACAGATAGATAGATAGATAGATAGATAGGTAGATTGATTGATTGATTGATTTGAGCCCAGGGGCATTCTATCTCTGAGCTACACTCCCAGCCCAATTTTATTTTTTATTTTGAAACAGGGTCTTGCGAAGTTGCTGAGGCTGGTCTTGAACCTGTGATCCTCCTGTCTCAGCCTCCCAAGTTCTGGAATTATAGGCACACTCCATCATGCCTGGTTCACAATAAATATTTGTTGAATTAACAACATCAACTTTCAGTTCCGAACACAAGCTAGTGATCATTATGGCAGACTAGAGTATATTCTTGGTTCTGGTTAGTGAATTTTTCTTTCTCTCTACAGCTTCTCTTCTGTGCATGCCGTTGTCTTTTCACTCGTACAGGCTGCCCTGGCTGCTGACTGGTCATTTTAGCTCCTTCTCAAGCTCTGTACACTTGAGTACAGGCATTAACAGAACCAGAGGTTTTGCTTGCCTTTGAAATACTCTGCAAAATGCAGGTAACTGGGTCTGTTTGCCACCTTCTAGTTCCTTCTAACTGAATTACTCCAACCTCAGCCTTCTCTACTGGTCTCTGGGGAGGATTACCCCTCATAATTGTCCTCTTTGGTGCGAAAAGTAACTTTCTGGTTGGAAGCAAGAAAACTCAATTTTTAGCGTGCAGGACTGTGTTTCTTCTTGTGAAACACCATTACGCACCCCTTTCCTGCAAGCAATAACTCTAGAGCATGGATATTTAACCATTTCCTCTCTGACTTCTCACCACTACGTAAAACCCTCTTTCCACATTAATCACATGACTGATGCCTTTATTCTTCAGATCTCAACTGAAATGCTAATTCCCCAGGGAACATTTCTTGAATCATTTATGATGAGTAATTACCTTTTATACAAACTGTGCCCTGGTTCTTTTCTTCTTTTCTGGTTCTTTTCTTTCTTCCAGTGTGTGTGTGTGTGTGTGTGTGTGTGTGTGTGTGTGTGTATC
>PVJS01046541.1:0-15779 GCA_004027185.1 Glis glis
GGTCTCACGAAGTTGCAGAGGGCCTCACTAGGTAGAGAGAGAGAGAGAGAGAGAGAGAGAGAGAGGAGAGATAAAGCGCCCGCGCCCGCGCATGCGCGCTGAGGCTGGCTGCGAACTCGGATCCTCCGGTCTCCGCCTCCCAAAGTACTGGGATTACAAGCATGCGCCACCACGCCTGGCTGACAAGTGACATTGTAATTAATATCCTGACAAATTTTTAATTTTATTAAATTTTGAGTGTGATAATGAAATGAATGTGTATTTTCCAGTTTGGGCACATTTTATCAACTATGACAATTTTTAATCACCTTATTCAGATCTTCAACCTTCCTACTAATTTGTCTTTAAATTAAATTTTAAGATAAGTATGTTAAAATATCTGCCTACAGTTGTGCAATCATTTATTTTTCTCTTACTCTTAGCAAGTTACTGGAAGCACTTGTGATTCTGGATCATCTGCATCCAGAATCATTGTTTGTGATGACCCGCACATGGGCTTGAGTTCTTGAAATGGTCAGGATATGTTTCACATTCACATTTCCCTTCACCTTGGCCAGTGGCTTTAGCAGTACCACATCTTCCTTTTCTCTATTATTGGTATGCTTTAACTCCAATTATTAAGCAAAGTTCATTTTCTTATGCTCTCAACTGATTCTTAGCTGGGATCATAAGATACCTCAAAGGAAAAAGTATTTGCCAAATCAAATTCAAGGTGAATCTTTGTCTGTTGGGGTTTTCTTTCTGACTTTGGATGTATAATACCTGGAAGTAGAGTGTTTTTTAAAAAATATTCTTAAAGCCAGGTGTGGTGGGGCACACTTGTAATCCCAGTACTTGGGAGGCTGAGACAGGAGGATCTCAGTTTCACAGCCAGCTTCAGCTACTTAGTGAGGCTCTCTGCAACTTAGTGAAACCTTGTTTCAAAATAAAGAATAAAAAATAGGACTGGGGGTGTACCTTGGAAATAGAATGTTTCTGGGTTCAATCCCTAGTACCGTAAAAAAAACAACATTTATGTAGAAAACTATATATACATATTTTTTCTTAACTATTCTGGGTAGATTCAATATAAATTTACTAGTGTTTCCATTAACCAAAGAAAATATTCTGATTTTTCTTTAATTAGATGTGTTCAATTTACTGCATATGCTATACATTATGCTAAATTAATTTACTTAGCTATATTGTTTTGTTTCTAAATATTTTCTTGTATATATTTGAAGAATATATTCATTTCAGTTATCATTGATTCATTAACCACTTTAAAAAATTGTTTTTTTTTGCAGTACCGGGGATTGAACTCAGGGGCGTTCTACCTCCGCGCTACACCCCCCGGCTGTATTTTTTTATACTTTATTTTGAAACTGGGTCTCACGAAGTTGCGGAGGTCCTCACTAGGTAGAGAGAGAGACAGAGAGAGAGAGAGAGAGAGAGAGAGAGAGAGAAAGAGCTGAGGCTGGCTGCAAACCCGGATCCTCCGGTCTCCACCTCCCAAAGTACTGGGATTACAAGCGTGCGCCACCATGCCTGGCTCACTTTAATATTTTTAAGCATGCATATTTTATAATTTTGTAAAATTGTTCTATTATCTCTACTTCTGTGGAGGTGTTGATTTTCTCATTTGTGATATTTTAAACTCTTTACTATGGTGTGTGATTATTTAAAATATTTTTAGTTATTAACTTTGTCCTTTTCAGCTTAGTTTTGTTTTTGTTTTTCTGAGGAATACCATGTACACTAGAATGTGAAAGAGACTGCAGTGAAGTTGACTGTTTGCTTTTATTGGGAACAAGGTTTGGGAATCATGTGTCTAGAATTTTCACGTTTGGTTTTATTCCAAGTAGAATAAAATAAGTCTAAGGAAGCAACTCCTTAGACAGAAATCCATTTGACAACAACCCCAGTTCTCTTTGTTTTTCTAGTTTAACAATTCCCAGGTATTAAAACAATTATGTGATTGTTTCTATTTTTTATGTTGTTGTTTTTTGATACCTAATTTGGTGTCCTGAGTGACAAACTGGAGTTACAGAAACTCATATCCTGAGGGTATAGAATCTACCTGGTGATCTAGGAAATAAAAAGGATTGGAATGTTTCCATTTTGGAGGCAGGTTAGGTAAAATCTCATGACTTTATCCAGGTTATAAAACCAGGATAAATTGCTTAATCCAGGTTTATCCCAGAAATTTAAATTCTAAATTACTACTACAAATCCTAGATCATCTTCCCTGATGCAATGTTATTATGTGGCATTAACTCTATGCCAATTTTTAAAATGGGCTACAACCCTTTTCATTTGACAGATCAGGCAGTCCACATGTCTTTCAGAAGACTCACTGAGTTTGGCTCAACTGACTTTGAATGCTGCATCTATTTCTTTCTTATTTATTGTTTTGCTCTTTGGTAAATGTTGTAAAATTAAAGCATGCTTGCTTTTTTTGATATCTTACCAACTCTCAAATTCACTGAAAGTAATATTAATTTACTTGATTTCTTTATCCCTCTCACAATGTCTTTTTTTCCAGTACTTGGGGATTGAACCCAGGGGCATTCTACCTCCAAGCTACACCCCAGCCCTATTTTTTTTATTCTTTATTTTGAAACCGGGTCTCACTAAGTTGCAGAGGACCTCACTAAGTAGCTGAGGCTGACTGCAAACCTGGATCCTCCGGTCTCAGCCTCCCAAGTACTGGGATTACAAGCCTGCAACACCACGCCTGGCCACAATGACTTATTTTTAAGACAATATTCACTGTAAGCCTATTAAGTATTATCCATTAACCTAGTTGTAAGAGTTACAGTCATGAATAAAAAGTTATCTACACTCAAAATACTTGCAATCTGGTGAAAGAAACATAAGGATATGCAACTAAGTATAAAACACGTAAGATGGGTATATAAGAATGCCTAAAGCGCCACTGAAGCAGGGAGGAGGCAACACATTACAATTTAGGAAGCTTGGAAATGTATCACAGAAGGGGCAGCAGCAGGCTCAGAAATCACTGAAAAATAATCTTTTAAATGCACAGACTTGCCAGTATTGTCTCTTAGACCCCTTTTGCTGGCAAAATGAGAGTTTGGCTTCTTTCAGCTCCAACTAAATCTTTAGACATCTCTGAGTTTTAAAACATTCCGCTTCTGGCCCATCAGCAATAAATTTACAGCCTACAGGTCAGAACCCAAAGCTTTTCAATCTGTAATTGACAAATACCAGGAAGCATCTCACTTTGTCACAGAAACTTTAAAACTTCAAAATGAGCCTAGGAAACATGAGGTACCTTGCCTTCAATCAGGACCACTCCGGCTGTTTCTCCCAAACTCAGTGGGAAGGAAAAAACAAATTTCAGAAGGCCAAAATAATCCTAAAAGCTTCTTACAATAGCGTGCAGCCAGCAATACTGAGTTCTCACAGTCTCACTATGAGACAAATTTATATCATATGTCAAAACCCTAGAACTAATTATTCAGCACACTAAATCTAGTGCAACCCCGGATTGCTGTCTAAAATCCACTCATCTTCCCCTTTACTTCAACTGTATCCTGCCAAAGCTTTACATTTCTTTACTTACTTTTCTTGTACCCCCAGTACTGAAGATTAGACTCAGGGGTGCCCTACTACTGAACTACATCCCCAACTCTTTTTATTTTGAGACAGGGTCTTGCCAAATTGCCCAAGCTTGTCTTGAATATGCAGTCCTCCTGCTTCCGCCTCCCAAGTAGCTTGGATTACAGGCATGCACCACCACGAGACTCTATCTTTGCTTCTTATTAGGAAATTCTTAAAATTAGTAAGGAAAACTTAAAATTGTTTGTAATGTTTGGTAAAAAAATTTGTTAATGTTACTTTTTATGACTAAATTTTCTCATTTAATATTTATATTTATTTAAATTTTGCATACATAAAACATTTAAAATGTACATATTAATGGGATACCCTGTTATGTTTCTATACATGTATATCTTGTATAATGTTTGAATCAGGTTAAATATATCTTCCTCCTCAAACATTGATTATTTATTCATTTTATACTTTTATTCATGCATTGCAACTATACATCACAGTGAAGTTCGGTGTGATATATATATATCACAAACACACACACATAAGCACATACACACATAAACACACACACACACACACACACACACACACACACACAGCTCTTGGTGTATTTCCTTCCACATCCCACCCCCCCTTCCACCTTCTCTTCCCTTGTTCATTTTAGTGAAATTGATAGTGATACCTTCATATATTGCAATAGCATTATTTGAACTGATTTCTTCCTCAATCCTCCATTTTTCCCTCCCCAACTCTCTCTCTCTCTCTCTCTCTCTCTCTCTCTCTCAATCCCTTTCCACTATTCTACTGGTCTCTCTCCTCATTTATCTAAAGTCCCTTATGTTTCTTATTTTCTCTCTTGTTTCCACATATAAGAGGAAGGAACCTTGGTTTTCTGAGACTGGCTTATCTTACCATAATATCCTCTACTTCCACCCATTTTCTTGCAAATGACATAATTTTGTTCTTCTTTATGACTGAGTAAAATCCCATCTTGTGTATATACCACATTTTCTTTGTTCATTATCTGTTGACAGACACCTGGATTGGTTTAATAAGTTGGCTTTATTGTGAAATTTTTCAAGATTCTGTCTCTTAACTTTTGACATGTACAGTACACTTTTGTTATCTATAGTCCTACTGTACAATATATTGCACACCAGAACTTCTTGCTCCTAACTGTAACTTACTACCCCTTGATCAACCTTTCCCTATCCCTCCATCCCTGCCTCCCTCCCTCATTCTTTCCCTAGCTTTTGGTAACCACCATTCCATTTCATCACAGACTTGTGTATAATAAGATAAATTTGTATTTTTCTTCATAAGTTTTAATTGCTAGGCATGGATTCTGATCTAAAAAATTATTTGCTTTTGTATTATGCTTGTCCATCCATGTTTTGATAAAGCAATTGTGCTCGAAGAAACAGTAACTCATAGAAGGGAAATAAGTTGAAAACTTAAATCACACCAAGAAATATATTACTTTTGCTGCTCTGTCATCACTGTATGGGGTTTGTAAAATATGTACTTTGGGATCTAATATTTGTCTTGTCATTTTTGTGTTAACTAGTTAGTTCATCAGTTCTTTTACTTTGAAGATTCTTCACTCAGGTATTTGAGTAGATTCTTAAAAAGCCACAGTAAGACTCAATACTTTTAAAATATGCATACTTCAAAAACCTACATTTAACTTGCAAAAATCAAAGTTAAACATGAAGTGTATTTTACCATGATTCTCCTTTATATTTTTATTATATCTTATCCTCTTTATTAATAGAATTTTTACTGCTTTCCTAGATGTTTCAAATAATTTCATGTGCATTTTTGGGGAAACAAAATAAATTTGTGTTAACATGAATCTTTTCTTGGCAGGAATGGCATTACCTGGTTTGAAATAACTTCTCTGAAGAATATTCTTTTGAGAACATATTTTTAAAATGTTTTAAAGTACTATATTTATATTTTCTAGTATATTATAAATGTTTAATGTAATTCCTAAGGATAAATACTTATAAAATTATATATATATAAATATTTTTCTTTCTTTTTTCTTTTTTTTTTTGCGGTACCGGGGATTGAACGCAGGGGAGTTCTACCTCCGCGCTATGCCCCCGGTCTCACGAAGTTGCGGAGGGCCTCACTAAGAGGAGAGAGAGAGAAAGAGAAAGAGAGAGAGAGAGACAGACAGCGAGAGAGCTGAGGCTGGCCGCGAACCCGGATCCTCCAGTCTCTGCCTCCCAAAGTACTGGGATTACAAGCGTGCGCCACCACGCCCGGCATATATTTTTCTAATATATATTAAGTGGTATTTAATGAAATTAAATTGTTATTGTTTGAATAATATTTTTCTTGTTCAGTTTTTCATAAAATAAATAATTATGTTGAAATGAAAATCACACCCCTATGAAAGTACATATTCCTTTAAAAATAAGTATTAGATTATTTATAAGATAATTTGTAACAGAAAGATAATTTATAACAGAAATTGTTTTTAAAAACCCTTTGAGTGTCACTATTCATAAAATGCGTTTTCAAGTAGAACAATAAATATGAGGTTTTAAAAGATATCTATGAAATAATTCGATTTGATTGATAATATTTCTCTTTATCTTCTATCATAATCAGGAGTGAATTACTACCATCTGGGTATATATTTAATAAGGATGTATTATATATCAAAAAGGTAAATCCTATATTGTATCTCTGGTACTGGGGGCAGATTTAAAAAAACTGGCCACCTATCATCCTGTCTCACTCCTCCCGCGCAGCCCCATCACTCAAGAACAGGGAAGATCAAGGCAATAATGGGCACAGATCAGTCACTGGATTGATTATACGTGATTTTAGAGGAAGCAGTTCCCTGTAAGATAGTGGGAGAATAGGTTTATAGGAAAGGGGATATTTGGAAGAAATTCAGAGGAAGTGGTTGTCCTGTGGACATCTAGGACATAAAAAGGAAGGAAAGAAGGAAGGAGCAATAATTGAGAATATGTGTGATTAGAAAAAAATACCCTGTTTGCCCTCTTGCCTAGAATTTATCTTCCCTTAACACCTGAACATCATTAAAAGTCAAACAAGACAATTGAGTTCTGCAGATTTATATTTTATATAGGTTTCTGTTTGGCTACACTTTCTTGTATTTTCCCTAGGGAACCTAAATATGATATTAAATTAAATTATTTCCTAATATTTTTTTAGTTTCTATCTATAAAATTAGTTCATCATTTCTTGGCGATGATGCTATGAGAAAAGATATTATTTCAATAACAATTGCGGTTCTAAGAAAACATGATTGCATCAAACTTAATTGTAAAGCAGCTATTATTGTGTTAATATGATGAAAAGCATTATAATTCACACCACCACTATTTGTTAAAAATTAATGCTTAAGGAGATAGAGGAGTTATTACAGCACAAAACACAAATGCCGAATCTTAAAGAGAAAGTGTGACTAAAGTTTTAAGAGGATTTGAGTGTGAAAGTGTGTCTGATAGTCACAAATCCATGAAAGTCTTTGGAGGAATGTGGATCTGTAATAGCTATTTCTAGTGGGAGTAAAGATCATTTATCCTTTGATGTTTGAGCTGTGAATATTAATAAATTTTGGGCATTACAGATAAGTTTTGCTCTGAGTGATGACATTTTATAAATGATTTTGAACTTTAATAATTTATCTTTGGCTCACCCCTCTCATCTACTAGTATTAAGAAACTATATAGTCTTTAACAGCCCACCGGTTTCTACATGATTTAGAGAATGATGAGCCTGCCCTCGAGTGTCCTCTCAGGGCCCTAAGAGATTATTTTCATGGATGTAAAAAAAGATTGTGACCCAATACAGAAAAGAAAAAAGAAGACCTAAGTGCTACATTCAAAATTGCTTCCCTTTTAAGTTCAGAAAACATCATTTTTATATACTTTTATTGGTATACTGTAATTATCCACTGTAGTGAGATTCAAAGTGATACAAACATACATGCACAATCATGTGGTGTATTTCCCTGTGCATCTTACCTCCCTCCCCATACATGTTACTGAGATGGGTAATGATACCTTTATGTACCGACATAACCTGAATCATTTTAAGGCTACTCTTAATTTTTTTTTGTTAGGCGATTATATGTTTAAGTAATTCTCTAAATTTCTATTAGTTTTCCCAAGTTAAAAACTGAAATCTGTGGTTGAGGATTTTAACTTTGACAAGTAAAATTTTGAATTGCTTACTCTCAATAAGTGAATATCTTCTTAAGCTCTTCTTAATTCCATGCCGAAGGGGCAGTAATTAAGCCATATGTTAGGTTGCTGAGGGCATAATGAAGCAAAGATTCCATGTGTTTGTACATATTGTGGCTATATTTGCACTTCCTTTCAAAAGTCTGCTTTTACTAAAATGGACATTTTAAATTAAGAGCACATTTTTCCTTTATAGGTTTATTGGGGATACAGAACATAGTTGGATTTCTTTGAAGTTTTGCATCGTTGAAAATAAAATAGTCAAAAGCCTAGATTTGCTGGGCATACTGTCACATGCCAGTAATCCTAGTTCTTGGAAGGGTGAGAAAGGAGGATCACAGGTTTGAGTACTTCTGCAACTCAGTGAGGCACTCAGCAACTCATAGGGGATCCTGTTTCAAAACAAAAAATAAAATAGAGCTGGAGGCACAGCTTGGTGGTAGAATGCCCCTAGGTTCCATCCACAGTACCCAAAACAACAACAACAAAAACAAAAAGCTTAGCTATATTTAGATTTTGTTGGAATTAATGTTTCACATGACTAGAAATGGAAAGGAAATCAAATGTTTTAGTTCAATATGATTAAAACTATATAAATCAGTTATTTTTATGTATAGAAAAGTGAAGAATGGAACTTGATAATGAAGATCAATATAAACAGCCATTCATGGATCAAATATTAAGACTGAATGTGATAACATGAAGAACAATTATGATAGCAAAAAATAATTATTAAGGCTATAAACTGAAAAATACTATGAGTTCAAGGATGATCAAATATTCCTTAAATATTAATTTTTATGTAAAATATCAGGTTCATACATATGTAGTGCTATCTAAAAATTAAATATTTGGGGAATGGATATATAATCATGGCTAGTCATATCTATGTCACATGTACTTTATTAGGTATTATTAATTGCTATGAAGTTCATTTGACAATCCAGATGAATACTTTTGACATTAAAATTGTGCCTGAACTATGACATCTATATAAAATATTCCTCTTAGATAAAGAATGATTTTTGTGAGGAAGATAATAAATTAGGAAATCACTGTAAATTAATATTTTTTTTTTTGCGGTACTGGGGATTGAACCCAGGGGCGTTCTACCTCCGTGCTATACTCCTGGCCCTATTTTTTTTTTTATACTTTATTTTGAAACCGGGTCTCATGAAGTTGCGGAGGGCCTCACTAGGTAGAGAGAGAGAGAGAGAGAGAGAGAGAGCTGAGGCTGGCCACGAACCTGGATCCTCTGGTCCCCGCCTCCCAAAGTACTGGGATTACAAGCATGCGCCACCACGCCTGGCTAAATTAATAATTTTTAAAACATTGTTAAATCAAGTCAGTGATTTTGTATAAGTAAATATCATTATTTTTATTTTTCTGTTTGCCAAATTTGTACAGTATTTTTCTAATGTTAATAAAATATTCTTTAAGTGTCCAAAAACTTTCAGTAGTTAGTAAAATGAGGAGTTCTGAAGTCTGCCTCTTACCACTCTTCTATTTCATTTTGTGGCCCCCTCTGTTACTAGGGCACCCATTCATGGCAAATCCATGGAAGGCTGGAATGACATAAATGTTGAAGTTCAACAACCTGTGAAATCTTAATTAACCATGGTATGGGGATGAGATTTATTATTTTCAGGTTTCTATTTAGGAATAAAATATTTAAGAAAAGCACTTATTGAACTGTAATCCTTAATGAGTTAATGGAGCAATAGCCCCAGAAGACTATACTCATGGGTATGCTCATAACTGGAAGTAGTTTTAGAGATAAAAAAATCCAACACCACATTTTGGGTCTCATAAATTTTTCATGATTTATGGTAAGACTTAAGTTCATAAATGTCTAGGGATCTCAAGGCACAGTTGCAATATTAAAATGACAAAAATTATTTTCTTATTATTCCTTATTCATCACTTATTCTCATTCATCCATTAACATGGTCATTACCTGCATACAAACTTTATCTTTTGTGGACAATCATATTTGTATCACTTTGAACTTCACTGTGATGTATACAGATAATGTACCAATAAAACTACATTTAAAATATGTAAAATTAAAAAACAAATTAGAAATGATGTAGCTGTTGAATATAATTACTTACATTTCTAATCAAAATTAGATTATTAATTTATTAATTTAAATTCATATAAAATAATATCTCAACTGGGTTAATATTTGTGATGTAGGATTTATATATAAACTTAACCCAATGCATATAATTTCAATAATTGCTTACTTCATACCTCAGGTAGAGGTAAAAATCCAAAGTGCCTTATGAGATCTCTATTATAAAATTATCATATTACTTTGTTTTTTATTTTGTCCTATAATTTGGGAACTCCTAGTTATCTTAGCATGTATCTTAGTGCCTGACCCAGAGATGTTGCTAAAAAAAATATTGCTAGGATAACCTCCATGTCATTGCATGACCCAGCTACCTAGTTAATTATTCCCTTACTTGGAGTTTTGGAAATTAGAATCCAGTCAAAGTAAATCCTCCTGCCAACAGAAGTTATATATTATATAATTCAAGTACTATCAATGTCCATGTATCTCATTATGCATGGAAATTCCATGAGAAATAAAACCAAAAACAGCAAAAAAGAAAAGATGCAAATAAAAATAGAGTAGTCCTAGAAACCCCTTTTTTACTTTTATTGGTGTGTAGCAATTATAATCATAGTGAGGCTCAAAGTGACACAAACATACATGCAAACCGCGCTTGATGTGTTTTCCTCTGTATCTCACCCCACTCTCTTCCCTCTTCATATCTCCATGTTAGTGAGATTGGTAGTGATAACTCCAAATATGGACACAGCATTATTTGAGCAGTTTCCTTTTAACCCTTTTGTCATTGTTCTAGGTTGCTGATGGTTAAATTTTCTGCCCTTCATATCCCCTGGTTTTGAAAGCTATTCTATAGACCAATGTAATTTATTTCTCAAGCTATTTTGAATAAGATTTCCGTCAAGGAAATAAATAAGTACTGATAAAACATAGGATTTAGAAGAATTAACATAAAATTATTTATCAAGTGCCTATATGTTGAAGAGTTGGTCCTATTTTCCAAGGAATTGCATAGTTTCTGGTCTAATTGCTAGGTCTTTGATCCATGTTCAGTTGACCTTTGTGCACAGTGAGAAATAGAGATCTAATTTTATTCTTGTATATATGGATATCGAGTTTTTCTAGCACCATTTGTTGAAGAGGCCATCTTTCATCCAGTGTATGTTTTTGGTTCTTTTTAAAAAAATCAACTGCCTATAAGTGTATGGATTTGTTTCTGTATCTAATATTCTAGTATATTGGTCTATGTGTCTGTTTTTGTGGCGATGTCACGCTGTTTTTGTTACTGTGGTTCTGCAGAATAATTTAAAATCTGGTATTATGATGACTCCAGCATGGTTCTTATTGCTCAGAATTACTTTTGTTATTCCAGGTATTTTGTTCTTCCATATAAATTTTAGGACAATTTTTCCATCTCTGTAAAGAATGTCATTTGTATTTTGATAGGGGTTATGTTGAATCAGTAGATCACATTAGGTAGTATGTCCATTTTGCTGATGTTTATTCTCCTATCCAAGAACATGGGAGGTCTTTCTATGTTCTAAGGTCTTCTTAAATTTATATTTCAATATTTTATAATTTTCATTGTGTAGGTTATTTACTTCCTTGGTTAGATTTATACCTAAGTATTTTATTTTTTGAGGCAATTGTGCATGGGATTGTTTAATGCATTTCTTTTTCATTTGATTCATAGTGTATAGAAAAGCTATTGATTTTGGTAAGTTGATTTTGCATCTGGCTACTTTGCTGAATTTGTTTATCAGCTCTATAAGAAAATACAGGAACAGCTCTCCAACATATAGGCACTGGTAGATACTTTCTCAATAAGACTCCCAGAGCTCAGTAAATAAAACCAAGAATCAAAAAATCAGATGGAATGCAATTAAAAAGCTCCTATGCAGCAAAGAAACTGAATAAGAATCTAAAGAGAGAGTATACAGAATGGGAGAAAATCTTTGCCATCTACTTTTTTGATAGAGGACTAATGCCTAGTATATATAAAGGACTCAGAAAACAACAACAACAACACACACACACACACACACACACAAACCAATCAAAAAATGTGCAGTAGAACTGAATAGACACTTCTCAAATGAAGAAATGTAATTGGCCAGCCAATCACTATATAAAAAATGTGTAATATCCTGAGCAATCAAATAATTGCAAATCAAAACTACAATGAGATTCCACCTAATTCCAGTTAGAATGGCAATCATCAAGAATACAAACAGTAATAAATGCTGGTGAGGAGGTGAGGAAACATGCACTCATACACTTGGTGTAACTGTAAATTAGTACAACTACTATGGAAATCAGTTTGGATGTGCCTCAAAAAAATTAGGAATGGAAACACCATAGTACCCAGATATAGTATTCCTTGGTATCTTTTTAAAGAACTAAACTTAGAATACTATAGTGATACATGCATATCCATATTTATAGCAGCATAATTCACACTAGCCAAATTATGGAACCAACCTCGGGGTCTGTCAACAGATGACTGGATAAAAAAAATACAGCATATATACACAATGGAATTCTCAGCTGTAATGAAGAAGAAAATGATGTCATCTGCAGGAAACTGGATGGCACTAGAGAATATTATGCTGAGATTAGTCTCATAATGTCAAGATCCATATGCTTTCTCTCATATTTGAAAGCTAGAGAGAAAATAGGAAACATAAGGGTAGTAAATAATGTAGAGAGTGACCTGTCGAGTCGGGGGCTAGGGAAGAGAGTTAAGGAGAAAAGAAAGAAACATTTGAAATAATACTATGACAACATGTGAAGATATTACTACCAATTTCACTAACTTCTGTGGGAAGGAAGGACAGGAGAGCAGGGTGGAATGTGAAAACAGACAAAGAATTTTGTGCATGCATGTCTTTATCACATTGAGCCTTGCTATGATGTATGATCGCAATGTGCTAATAAAATAATTTTTTAAAAAAGAACCCACTGATTTAGTAAATGTCCAATTAGAAATTGTTTAAACTATATTATAAAATGGAAATATTCAAGTAAAAAAACAAAACAAAAATTATTTATTAGCAAGTTAAAATAAAATGTAGATATATAAAATAGTAATCTATATAGTGTTAGAAGAAACTTCTTTCAAAGCTCTCAAGTGTATTATCAAAGATTTAGAAATAGAGTTACCCAAAAGTATTATTAGCATTAACTTAAAAAGCTTAGCTGGGCATGGTGGTACATGCTTGTAATCCCAGTACTTGAGAGGCTAAGATAGGAAGATTGCAGGTTTGAGGCCAGCCTCAGCAAATAGTGAGACTCTCATTAACCTAGTGAGACCCTGTTTCAAAATAAAAATAAAATGGGGCTGGGAGTGTAGCTCAGAGTTAGAATACCTCTGGGTTCAATCCCCAGTGCCACACACACACACACACACAAATATATATATATATATATATATATATATATATATATATATATAATAAATAAAAAGCTTCTGTGCAGAAAAGGAAATCATTGAGAGTCAGAGAGCCTACCAAATGGGAGAAAATCTTTGCCAGCTAATCCTCCAGTAGAGGATGAATACCTAGAATATACAAAGATCTTAAAAAAACTTAATGCCAAAAAGATAAGTAATGCAATCAAAAATGGGCAACTGAACTGAATAGATGCTTTTCAAAAGAAGAAATATAAATGAACAATAAATACATGAAAAAAATGTTCAACATTGCCGGGCGTGGTGGCGAATGCTTGTAATCCCAGTACTTTGGGAGGCAGAGACCAGAGGATCCGGGTTCGCGGCCAGCCTCAGCTCTTTCTCTCTCTCTCTCTCCCTCTCTCTCTCTCTCTCTCCCTCTCCCTCTCTCTCTCTCTCCTTAGTGAGGCCCTCCGCAACTTCGTGAGACCTGGTTTCAAAATAAAGTATAAAAAATAGGGCCGGGGGCGTAGTGCGGAGGTAGAACGCCCCTGCGTTCAATCCCCGGTACCGCAAAAAAAATTAAAAAAAAAAATGTTCAACATCATTAGCAACCAGGGAAATGCAGATCAAAACTATACTGAGACTTTATCTAATTCCAGTTAGAATGGTGATCATCAAGAATATAAACAATAATAAATGCTGGTGAAGATGTGGGGAAATAGGAACCCTTATACACTATTGATGGGACTGCAAACTAGCACAATCACCATAGAGACCAGCGTGGAGGTTTCTCAGAAGACTTGGAATGGAACCACCATATGACCCAGCTATATCACTCCTGGGCATCTTTCCAAAGGAATTAAAATTAGGATATTATAGTGATACACGCATATCCGTGTTTATCACAGCACAATTCACAGTAGCCAAATTATGGAACCAGCCTAGGTGTTCATCAACAGATAAATGGATCACAAAACTGTGGTATATACACACAAGAGAATTTTACCCAGCCATAAAGAACTAAATTGTATCATTCATAGGAAAATTGATGGAACTAGAAAATATTATGCTAAGTGAGATTAATCAGTCTCATAAAGTGAATAGTTGTAAGTTATTTCTCATATGTTGAAGCTAGAGAGAAATTGGGTAACAGAAGAGACCTCTAATAAAGGAGTAGAAACTCCAATGGAGCAATGGAGGGGTTTAGGGAAGAGTGGAGGGTGGATAGAGATGTAATGAAGGTAACAGTTTAAATAATGCTGCATATATATATATGATATTATCAATGCCAATCTCAATGACATGTACGGGAAAGGGGAGGGAGTGGGTGGGATCCAGATGGAACACAACAAATGTTGTGTGGATATATATTCCTATCACTCTACACCTCATTATGATGTATAATTACAATGCATCATTAAAACTATTAAAAGAAACAAAAAACAGTATTATCATTTTTAATTTGGTATTTAAAAACATTCAGAAATGATTTGGAGACATAAAACTAATAACTGAATTTAAATAACAATGTATTATAAAAACAGACAATAAATCATGCATTTAAAATCCATAATATTACAGCTATAAATATACAATGTAATTAAAAAAGCATAAGAAAGTAAAGATAATAATATTACTAAAATTATTTAATTATATTTAGTTGTCATTTTATTACAAAGTCTTTCATATCAAATATTGAAAGTATAATAAATTTCACTAATAATCATCATATAAGAAAAAAAGACAACTAGAATAAATTTTATAAATTAATGTGGGCAATATAATTAGCAGATGAATAAATTAGAAAGAATTAAGCAAAGAAGGCAACAGAAATTTAGTAAAAATATGTGAAAAACAGTATAGTTATAATTTGATAGACATTCAAATATGCAATGTGCCGGGGTCCAGCCTCGGCGGGTCCAAGGGAATCCCCGAAGGAGGTTTCGGGTCAGCGATAGAGTGAGAGACAGGAGGCCCAGCAGTTCAGTGAAGCTGCAGGCACTGTCTCCGCCCAGCGAGCATCACTTTATTTTTATACCTTTTTACATCAGGAAGTCTTAACACTAACAATTTTCTGTTTAGTACATCATGAAAAATATTTTTTACTTAGTATATCATAGGACTCTTTACAGTGCAATCATTTACCCACAGTTATTAACAACCCATTGTCCAGATGGACACAACATGTTCCCCACCAATTACTCAGATCCCGTGCAACCTTGTGTTTCTTCCCACAATGTCAACTTAGCTCTTTTAATCATTTGCATTGTTCTCAGAAATATCACGCTGCAATTATCAGGTGACAAACATAGCCTTACCTAAAGGCTTTTGACTACTGCCTTTTATATATTTTTATATAAGTCTTAACTGTTTTTTTAATATTATGTGGCTACATATATTATGCTAACTAATAAATGTCATTATGGCTAACTATATCTACTGTCAAACTATTTTATTTATATCTTTCCTATGTAGACTATAACTATACTTATGCTAAAGATTAAAAGCTATGAATAAT
>PVJS01046543.1:0-15780 GCA_004027185.1 Glis glis
GAGAGAGAGAGAGAGAGAGAGAGAGAGAGACAGGGAGAGAGAGAGAGAGAGAGAGAGAGAGAGTGTGAGCTGAAGCTGGCCGCGAACCCGGATCCTCCTGTCTCCGCCTCCCAAAGTACTGGGATTACAAGCGTGCACCACCACGTCCGGCGTTAAGTCCTTTTTTTAATTGTCAAAATAATGAATGCTCATCCAGTGTGGAAAATGTATGAGATTTTAAAAGCATTTTAAAACTTAAAGGAATGTAAGAAAAGGTACAGCATAAAATATATCCATGTCCCCATCACCAGGAGATAACCACCATAAATAAACACTTTGGAATATTCTTCCTCTTTTCCTTATATTTCTGTTTCTATTTTTAAGTCATTCATATTTTACAATTGTAAGATCAATTGGATCGTACTTTTTGATGCGTGGATGGCATATTTTTATATTTATCTAAGCATGTATCATACAATTAAAATCACTTGAAAGTATATATTTAACGATCACATGTATTTCATTTCTGTGATACTTATGGGTGATAACTAATCATCACCTATCCTTAGAGTTTTATATTCATTTTTGGTTTTCACTTGTACAAGGATGCACTAACTGTTCATATAGATGATGATGATAATGGTGATGATGATGATGATAATTATTATTATGTACTGGGGACTGAACCCAGGGGCATTCTACCTCCCAATTATATACCCCCAGCTCTTTTTATTTTTTATTTATTTATTTATTTATTTATTTATTTATTTATTTTTGCGGTACAGGGATTGAACCCAGGGGCATTCTACCTCCGCGCTACACCCCCTGCCCTATTTTTTATACTTTATTTTGAAACCGGGTCTCACAAAGTTGTGGAGGGCCTCACTAAGGAGAGAGAGAGAGAGAGAGAGAGAGAGAGAGAGAGAATGAGGCTGGCCTCGAACCCGAATCCTGCAGTCTCTGCCTCCCAAAGTACTGGAATTACAAGCATGCACCACCACGCCCGGCTCTTTTTATTTTTTGTTTTGAAACAAGGTCTCACTAGGTTGCTGAGAGTCTGGCTACATGGCTGAGGCTGTCCTTGAATCTGTGATCCTCCTGTCTCAGCCTCTCAAGTACTGGGATTACAGGCGTGCACCACCACGCCTGGCCATGTAGATTCATTTTGTCTTCATCTTTTACTATTTTCTTAGAATAGATTTCTAGGTGAAGAATTACTAGGCCAAAGGTTATGAACTCTTAAAACTATTCTTAATTGCCATCCTTGCACATCAAATCCCAACATATTAGCCGGCGTGGTGGCGCACACTTGTAATCCCAGTACTTGGGAGGTTGAAACAAGAGGATTGCAGGTTCGCGGCCAGCCTCAGCTACTTAGTGAGACCCTCTGCAACTTAGCTAGACCCTGTTTCAAAATGCAGAATAAAAAATAAGGCTGGGGGTGTAGCTTGGAGGAAGAATGCCCCTGATTTCAATCCCCAGCATCGCAAAAAACTTTTAAGGATGCTCTAAATTATGTGACTTTGAGATGGGGGTAGCATTGCTTGATGGGGAGCGGTTGAGATGTGGGTCACCTTAACACATGTTTGCAACCTTGATCTGCCACTTGCTAGCTGTGAAAGATCATCGTAGGGAAATCAATTGTCTGTAAAATTCCAGAGACATAGTGACCACCTACCTATAGATTCTCAAAGTTGGTAATACTGCTCCCTGGGGGTAGGGGATGCGGGAAGGATGGGGGGGGAAGATGGTAGTAACCGAGGGTATAATTGGGGTATTGAATAAAAAGAAGAGGGTGGCAGAAACAACCAGGGGTATGCTAAGTAATTTTTTGTTTTTTTCTGAAAAGGAGATGGTAAGCCAAAAATTTGGGAACCTATGACACAGTGGTAGTAATTTATACTACTGCTGCTGTTGCTGCTACTGTGCTGCTACTAGTGATGATGAAAATTTTAAGGTCAATAAATACATTAGTTAGGAATAAGCCCCATCTGAAACATGCCTTTAAATAACATAGAAATCTATTTCAGTGCCTGATTAATCATAAGTGAAGAAGCAAGTATCTGAGGAGTTTGGAAACATAGTCTAGGTCTACCTAGAAGGGCAAATCGGCATTCAACAAAGAGAAAAAAGTAAAATGTATTTTTTTTTTCAGTTGGTGGTCAGTATTTGAATACATTATGACTTTGTTAAAGAGATATGAGGATTGGGCATTACATACGGGTCAGATTTTAGAAGGATAAGAAATGTACACAGTGGTTGAAACATTAATATGACTGGCTTTTCTTCGTCTATGGCCTCTGGGTTATCTTTCTTTCTGCTTTTTCCTTGCTATGATTTCTCAAATCCCAATTTTAATTTAAATCAAGAGATATAGAAGGTAGATTCCAGTAAATCTCCTCATTGAGTGGAGGCGGTAGATAGGAATTCTAAGACTGCTGATTCCAAATCCAACATCTCCTCCCCTGCTTTCTGCAGAATATAGTTTCTCGTAGCATCTCTGTTCAGACATGTCTGGAAACCCAGATGAGGACCTATGGTTTGCAGAGTCAGTTATTAATTTCCCCTAAGTGACGTCTTCCCTGATTCTAAAATATATAAATGTTGGCTTTTATGCCTCTGTACAGTCCCCAGTTCTAAATGTTTGACTCCATTTTCATGCTTCAGAGTGGGAGATCTTCTCCTATTTTAAAAATAAATTTGATCAGTATCTGTGGGTTTGATTAAATTTTTCCTCTATCATTGACCACTTTCCATGCCACAGGCACGTATCCGCAATTGATATTTAATTTCAGTATGGATAAATTTACATTCTCATACTCAAAGCACTTGTGTCTGAGTTACAAATAAATAAACTTGTATTACAACTGTGCCAAAATCAAATGCTATACGAGAGGACCACCAATACCATTAGTGATGGATGATAACAACATTGATGGCATCATATAATTCTTTTTGTGTGTGTGTGGTACTGGGGATTGAACTCAGGGCTTTCTATCTCTGAGCTATACCCCCAGACCATTTTATTTTTTTGTTTGGAAACAGGACCTTGCTAGGTTACTGAGAGTCTCACTAAGTTGCTGAGGCTGTCCTTGAACCTGCCATCCTCCTTTCTCAGCCTCCCAAGTACTGGGATTACAGGTGTGCCCTACCATGCCTAGCTGGCATCAGATAACTCTTAAGAGACACCACCAATTATGCCATGCTCACTTTATAGGTGCTCAGTTAGGTATTTCAATGTACACATTAGAATCAAATTCAGATATCATTTTTTTTTCTGCTGTGTTTGGATTTTAGCTACATCTACTCCATGGTATGTGTTAATAAAGTTCAAATGAATTTTCCCTTTGAACAGTGTTTTAGATATTGTTTCTAGGGTTCCTAATAAACTCTGAACTTTAAACACAGACTTACTTTCTGTCAGCAGTACTTTATAACTTCTGATCTTTTTATCAGTAAAGATCGCGTTTCAAAACTTATTTATGCCAAAGTCTATTCTTTTGCAGGGTTTGCAGAGCTGAGTCACCAAGCTTTAGCAAGAAAGGAACTGACACTATAAATAATGTTTTTTTTTTCTCATTCTGAGTGCCATTTCCCTGCATGTAAACTGAAATACACGAAAACGCATACTGTAACTGTTAAGTCAACGTGGGGGGAAAAATCAATTAGTGGAGCCAGCTTTCACATTCACTGAGATTAAACCCTGTTTATGTGTTAACACATGCAACAACCCTTTCAAAAAAATACTTACAAAGTAATGATATGTTTCCCACTCCCGCGAAAGTCACACCCCAAAGCCAGTGTTCTAACTCTGTATTTTTTTTAATGTAAAAATATGATGCTTCTTTGATAGATTCAGTGAAGGAAGACATTTACTTAATAGTTGGCAGAAAGCAAATTCAAAGTATATGTAAGCAGGCGCGCGCGCGCGCGCACACACACACACACACACACACACACACACACGTCTTATCTCTTGACCTAGTAATGACACATCCAAACATCTCCTACGAGGAGGAAGAGGGCTCAGTTTGGGTTTTGCAGTAATACACTCTGACATAAGCGCTGTGGTCAGCCCTAGGAGTCCCTTTCTCAATAATTTGTGTTCGTCATGCTGATTTTAGGATGCTTCCAGCCCAGCGATGTTCCACAATTTGCAACCTAAAAAAGCCATCCACTTGCCCATTGCGCTCGCATCTCTTATGCATTAAGAATATGCAACATTCAAAATAGACCTTGGCAGCTGGCTCAGAATTTGGGGGGGGAGTAGAACCATCCAGAAAGCTCTGAGGTGAAGCAACTTCCACAGTTGAGTCAAATGCATGCTAAGGACAGATCACATAAACAGTCCTTGTAGAGAAGAAGACAGCGAAGATATCTTTTGTATTTCCTGGCAGAAGTAATGTGAGCATGTACCTGCTCACAGCATCCCTTCACACAACAGGCTTAGTCACCCGTGTCGTAGCCATAGTTTCAAAATCCAGGCAGTATAATGGAAATTTATGCAAGTCTCATCAATCCTGGGCTCAGAATGAATCAGCGCTCTTCACGAGGAAGATTAAGCACAGAAATTAGCTTACTGCTTTCTATGTTCTATCGTCTCTCCTCATATAGACACTGTTTGCTTTTGTTCATTTTTCCCCTCCATGGTCCATACATCATTTCAAGTCCTACACAGAGGGGATTAGGACTCAAATATAGCTAGGATCCAGGCAGAGCTCTCTAAATCATATTACTCCCATAATTTAGCATTTGGCTCATCTCTGGAAATGCAGTTGAAGGCCTGCATGATTCCAGCTGTGCAGGCTCCATTCAGAAGCATCGCTCATCAAAGAAGCATGCCAACAGAGCACCAGGCACACTCGATGCCATGAACCCAGCCATGCTCCACGCCACGAGACGGTCCGGTGTGTGTGTGTGTGTGTGTGTGTGTGTGGTGTGTGTGTGTGTGTGTGTGTGTGTGTGTCGGGGCGTGCAGGGCCCAGGGAATCACTTTGGGAATTATTTCTCTGTAATGCTCTGTAATGGAAGCAATTCTCTGTGAGTTGACTTATAGGTCATGACATAAAATAAAAGAGGAGAGAGAGAGAGAGAAAGAAGAAAAGGAAGGAAGGAAGGAAGGAAGGAAGGAAGGAAGGAAGGAAGGAAAAGAAAGAAGGAAGGAAGGAAAGAAGAAATAAAGAAAGAGAGAGAGAGAAAGAAAGAAAGAAGAAGAAAGAAAGAAAGAAAGAAAGAAAGAAAGAAAGAAAGAAAGAAAGAAAGAAAGAAAGAAAGAGGAAATTGAAGAATGCTGGCTCTGTGCTTTCCCCTGCCTGCTGGCCCCCCTTCCGCGTCCCCAACAGAAGATAACCTCACTTGCATCCCATTCCGAGCAACCTGGGAACCCAAGGTCTGTCCTGCAAAAGACTTTGTCCCTCATTCTATCGAAGACACCCTGAGATCAAGAAAAAAAAAATTTTTTTTCTCACAGGAGAGTTAAAAAGAGTCGATGAATTCATGTTCGATGAGAGTTTCCTAATTTCCTTTCTGCAAATACCAGGGTATTTATTTCTCTTACGTAATTTCCAGGGAATCAGCTGTCTGACCCAACTTCTATTCTGTTGGTCTACCCCGGGGCCTTACCGTCAAACAGTTACCCTTGGTGAGAACGTACCCAAGGGCTGATATATCACTGCAAAGGAACTTGACAATTCCTGGAAGGAAAAGGGTTAAGAGCCAGTAAAAACAGCATAAATTTACACATGACATAGTGTGATTGCACTTTTATTCTCTTCCTTGCAAGGAACAACAACAATGACAACCTTCATAGCGAATGCTTCTGGTCCAAGAAACGACCGTAAGACCGTGTTTCCACCCACCGAGGGTGAGCCGGACCATGCCCTGGTTAGAAAGGATCTGTAGACAGACAGGTGCACAAGCTGGCGAGTTTGCTTTCCAAAGAACCAAAAAGGTTCATAACATTATGGAAAAATAACCTCTACCGTAGGGCTGAAGGGAACCGGCTTGTGTGATTGGTTCATGATGGTTTGATTCTGGCTGACAAGTTGTGGAATAATTCTAAGAATTATAATTTTGTCCCTATTTTCACTTGCTAGGAATGAAGGTGGCTTCAGAAGCCAGAGACCTTGGCTCTGAAGAGAAGTATGAAAAGATAGATGCTCCTGTACTGGCTTCAGGTAAACACAAACAAAACAAAACAAAACACCTGGCCCTGATGTGACTGTCTTTCATCCAATCGAGTGTTCTGAGTTTTTGTTGTTGTTTTTCCTACAAAACATAGGATAGTCTAAGAAAAGGAAGAGTCGTTGGGGAGACATAGAAGACACGCATTTGTTTTCCTTTGGAAGTGAAATCAAATGCATCAAAGAGTAAGTGGAACCGGGCGTGTAGTGCACACCTGTAATCCCAGTATCAGGGAGGCTGAGACAGGAGGATCGCAGGTTCAAGGCCAGCCTCAGTAACTTAGCGAGACCCTGTTTCAGAATGAAAAAGGATGGAGGTGTAGCTCAGAAGTAGAATATCCCTGGGTTCAGTCTCCAGTAAGACAAAATAGAAAAGTTAGTGAAGCAGATCCTCTCCCTCCGGGTCCTATGGGGCAGGGACAGTGTCTGGGCACAGATGACCTAGCAGGTGGCAAACTGAGCTCTCAGCAGCGGTTGGTTCCCTGGGCAGCAGGAAGTGAGCAGAGGTGGCCTGCAGCTTTTTCTCTCCCCTACTCAGATCCCTGAGCCCCCCAACAATTCCCTTTCCCTTTTCTCATGTCCGGGAATGTGTTATCAGCTGGAGACCAGGAGCATCAGCTGCCACCCCAAGGGGAGACTTTGTTCTTTTGCCTTTGTTGGTAGATGTGTCCGGGTGGATGTGTCCGGGTGGATGTGTCCGGGTGGCTGTGGATTTGCACATGCCAACAGGGCACAGCTGCTTCCATGGCGATGTCCCCCAGGGGCACACGGCTCTCCTCCCTCTTCTCCTCCCTCCTACCATCTACACACGCAAATTCCCCCAGGGAAACCTCCAGCAAGCTTCCTGATGACAGGGTGCCAGTGTCCAGAATAGTGGATTATCCAGAAAAGCCATCCTGGGGACTTTTGACTACTCTTGATTATGTCAGAAGTACTGATGAAAAGCTGAATTAAGATGGAAAAGGTAACAATCTGGCAAAATAAAGCATTGAGAGATAGCATCATTGGGAGAAATATTTTTTTAATCTACTCTTCAAAAAAAAAAAATAGTTCGCCGGGCGTGGTGGCGCATGCCTATAATCCCAGTACTTGGGAGGCTGAGACAGGAGGATCCAGGTTCCTGGCCAGCCTCAGCTACTTAGTGAGGCCTCTGCAACTTAGTGAGACCCTGTTTCAAAATAAAGAATAAAAAATAGGGCTGGGGGTGTAGCCCGGAGGTAGAATGCCCCTGGGTTCAATCCCCAGTACCGCAAAAAAAATTAAAAAAGCAGTTCATGGTGTGAAATGACTTCTTTTCTTTTGGCTCATGAAAAACAATATTGGTTTGAGCATTAAGGATGAGCAAGTAACTTTGTCAAGAAAATGACCCAGAACAGAGATGCGTGTTTTACAAGAGAATATTCCTGCATGATTAGATCCATAGACATGAAAACTCTGGGCTTCTCTGAGATTTTAAACCCAGGGTGCCACATTTCCCGGGGTCTTAGAAGAAGGGTTTGCAGCTACACCCACAGGCTACTCATAACTTATATAGCCCAGGAGCTAAGAATGGTTTTATTTTTAATTTTTTTACTTTTACTGGTGCAATGTAATTATACATCATGATGAGATTCAAAGGGATACAAATGTACATGCTCACAGCACTTGGTGTATCTCCCTCCATATACCCAACCCCTTCTCCTTTCTTCCCTCTCCAAACAGGTTCATGAGGTCGGTAGTGAAACCTTGTATAGACCTAATCTTATTTGAACTGTTCCCTCTCTTAATCCTCATTTTACTCTGTGTGTGTGTGTGTGTGTGTGTCACTGGGGATTGAACCCAGGGGCATTCTACCTCCAAGCTACACCCCAGCCGTATTTTTTATTTATTTATTTATTTATTTATTTATTTATTTATTTATTTGCGAAACTGGGGATTGAACCCAAGGGCATTCTACTTCCGAGCTACACCCCCAGCCCTAATTTTTATTCTTTATTTTGAAACAGGGTCTCACTAAGTTGCAGAGGACCTCACTAAGTAGCTGAGGCTGGCTGTGAACCCGGATCCTCCTGTCTCAGCCTCCCAAGTACTGGGATTACAAGCATGTGCCACCATGCCTGGCTTTATTTTTGTTTTTAAACAGGGTCTTGCTAGGTTGATGAGAGTCTCACTACTTGCTGAGGCTGTCCTCAAACCTGTGATCCTCTTGTCTCAGCCTCCCAAGTACTAGGATTACAGGTATGTGCCACCATGCCCGGTCTCATTTTACATTTTTAAGGTGGGGAAAAAATCAAAAGTTGAAGACTATTTTGGGACATTTGAAAATTTTATGAAATTTAAATTTCTATGTGTCTGTGTTCTGATTGCTTTTGAGCTAAAATGGCAGAGTTGAGAGAGACTCTAGACCACGCATTCTAAAATATTTACTATCTGGTTCTCTATTGAAAAAAAAAATTGCTGACCTCTGGTTTAGAATACTATTTTATAAGTACTTTATGTCTTGGTCTCTATTTTATATAGTACTGCAGATGGAATTCAGGAGCTTCTACCTCTGAGCTTCACCCCCAGCCCTTTTCATTTTTTATTTTGGAACAGGGTCTCACTACGTTGCTGAGGACCTTGCTAAGTTGCAGAGGCTGGCCTCGAACCTGCGATCCTCCTGTCTCAGCCTCCCAAGTACTAGGATAACAGGGGTGCACCACCATGCCCGGCTTAGAATAAAACTTTGGTGCATTGGGCTAAAGTAAGTAAAAAGAGTACTGTCCCACATCTCTGATTCTTGGAGGTTGAGAAAATTTAACTGAATAATTTAACTGCTGGTTCCTTCTTGTTAAAGCAGAGATAGAGTGCTCATAGATTGCTTTTAGGAGGAATGATATAACGATCGTAAAATATGTATTCAAACAAGAAATGTTTTTGAACTAATTATCGTTGACATGTTTTGATCAAATACTCTTGCCTGTTAAAAGTAAGTGGGTTCGTAAAATAGAATCGAGGTTAATATTAATTTCAACGATCAAAAATTGATGAATGTACAGAGATTACATTTTGACCTATTTTTCAACACCATATTGGTTTCTAGAATCTCACAAATCTACACCTAGACTGTATTGAGCCTGCTGTCCTCTGGAGGCATCTGAAAGTCTGTGAAGCTTCCAGGCAAGTCCTTGACTTTGTGTTTTTTTTCTTTTTCCTTTTTTTTGAGGGGGGGTACTAGAGATTGAACCCAGGGGCGTTCTACCTCCAAGCTACACCCTCAGCCCTATTTTTTTATTCTTTATTTTGAAACAGGGTCTCACTAAGTTGCGGAGGGCCTCACTAAGTAGCTGAGGCTGGCTGTGAACCTGCGATCCTCCTGTCTCAGCCTCCCAAGTACTGGGATTACAAGTGTGCGCCACCACGCCCAGCAGCTTTGTGTTTTTTCTGCTCAATACATCTTTTTTCTTTTTCTTTTCCTTTTTCTATGGCAATGCTGGGAATTGAACCCAGGACCTCACACATGCTAGGCAAGTGCTCTACCATTGAGCTACATCCACAGCCCTCAGCTAACACGTCTTGAATTGCATCTTGTTAGTGATCACTAGTTGCTGCCCTTAGGAATGTATAGTTATTTTTAAAAAAAATAGCATTCAAAACAATAAACAATTGAAAAAATTGGATTATCTTGTAACAAAAATTATGTCCTATAAAGTGTATAAGAACTTCATTTAAATTTGAATACAGATTACATACAGCCTGTGTGATTCCATTTCTTTGAGAGAAAAGAAAAACTTTATTTCTTATCAATGTTTAATCTCTGCATCTCTTTCTTTATTTGTGTGTGGTACTGAGGATTGAACCCAGGGGCATTCTATCTCAGAGCTACACCCCCGGTCCTAATTTTTTTTTTTAATTTTGAAACAGGGTCTCACTAAGTTGCGGAGGGCCTCACGAGATTGCTGGGGTGGGCCTCAAACCTGGGATCCTCCTGTCTCAGCCTCCCAAGTACTGGGATTACAGGCATGCGCCACCACGCCCGGTTTCTCTGCATCTCTTTCTATATTTGCCTTCAGGGCCAGAATGAGGATCAGGCAAGTAAGGCACTATTAATCGAAGGTGTTAAGGTTTCAGAGGCACCGAAAGTAAACAAATAAACAAGTACAAAACCCTCAATAACCGAGATAAGTAATAATCCCATGCACTATTTTTCTAACATTAAAATAATGAAAAATATTCCATGTAAAACAAAATAGGTCACTGATACACACACACACACACACAGGCATGAGCCACCTGGGTCTTACTAGAAATTTCTAAGAATTAACAGATATTTTGGTCTTTACTCCCTGAGCTCCACTGATATCCATCTAAGTCTAACTGAATTCCATTCAGTAAGAGTCAAGTTGTCAGTTTATTTTAATATCAAAAACTCAATATTAAATAAGTAAGGTTTTTGGACTTCTGCTCATTTGAGTATTTTCTGTAAAAGCAAAAAGAAGGAGTGCGTTCACCCATCATTTACCCCCCTGCACTGGATTTGCTAAAGCCACAGATAGACCCTGAAAATATGTGGAAAAGTCATGAAAATGTTGCCTTTCAGTGAGATTGTTATCCAACATTGATTTCTTTTCTTTATTTCATTATTTTTTTTATTTTTTTGTAGCACTAGGGATTGAACCCTGGGACATTCTACTTCTGAGCTATATCCCCAGCCCTATTTTGTGTGTGTGTGTGTGTGTGTGTGTGTGTGTGTGTGTGTGGTAGTAGGGACTGAACTCAGGGGCATTCTACCTCTGAGCTACACCCCCAGCCCTGTTTTCTTTATTTTGAAACAGGGTCTCACTGCATTGCAGAGGGCCTCACAAGTTGCTGAGGTTGGCCTCGAACCTGTGATCTTCCTGTCTCAGCCTCCCAAGTGCTGGGATTACAAGTGTACACCACCAAGCCCAGCTCCCCAGCCCTATTTTTTAATTTTTATTTTGAAACAGGGTCTTTCTAGATTGATGTGAGTCTCATTACTTGCTGAGGCTGTCCTCGAACCTGCGATCCTCCTATCTCAGCCTCCTAAGTACTAGGATCACAGGTGTGCGCCACCACGCCCGGCCTTTTTTACTTTTCTTAACACTTAGATAGTCACATAATGACCGTGCTTCCACAGAGAACAATTAGTGCCTGGAATCATATGTCCTAGCTACGTAAACATTTCAGAATTGCTTCTAAAAGAGAAACATAAATCAGGGAAAACCAGAATGAAGATGGATGGGATTTAAAAAAATAATAAATGACTGCATTTCAAGTGAGAGTTTAGGAGCAAAATTCATGAGACAGTGAAAAGGAATAAAACCAGCCAACTCATTTTAGTGGAATCTTGAGTTTAAGAATCTACTCCCATAAATCGGAAACAGAAATCTACTTCCATAAGCCAGGCGTGGTGGCGCACGCTTGTAATCCCAGTACTTGGGAGGCTGAAACAGGAGGATCCAGGTTCGCAGCCAGCCTCAGCTACTTAGTGAGGCCCTCTGCAACTTAGTGAGACCCAGTTTCAAAATAAAGTATAAAAAATAGGGCTGGGGGTGTAGCTCGGAGGTAGAACGCCCCTAGGTTCAATCCCTGGTACCGCAAAAAAAAAAGAGAAAGAAATCTACTTCCATAAAATGGAAACAGGTTGCTAATACCTCAGACAAAATAGGATTTCTCTCAATCCTTTATATTTAGGATTAAACACTTTTTATTTGAAAAGGGGATTTAGTTATCTTTAAGGTTAAATAGGTACCCAAAGCTGGGCATGGTGGTACATACCTGTAATCCTAGCTCTTGGGAGGCTGAGACAGGAGGATCACAGGTTCGAGAACAGCCTCAGCAAGTCCATGAGACTTTGTTTCAAACAAATAAAAAACAAAATGGAGCTGGGCATGGTAGTGCACACTTGTAATCCCAGTACTTGGGAGGCTGAGGCAGGAGGATTGCAGGTTCGTGGACAGCCTCAGCTACTTAATGATTAAGGAAGGGGCTCCTGACTCTCCTGGACTCTCTCTCCCGGTCAGCTGCCTCCTCCCAGGTTTTATCCCTAAATAAAATCTGTTCCTGCTGTTGAGCTGTGCCCTTCTTTTACCCCATATTCCCCAATACACATAATTTCTGCTTTTTCTGGAAAATCTCTCTCTCCTCCACCATTTAAATTGAACCACGCCAAGCGTGGGCACACGCTTGTAATCCCAGTACTTGGGAGGCTGAGACAGGAGGATCCGGGTTCGTGGTCAGCTTCAGCTATTTAGTGAGGTCCTCTGCAACTTAGTGAGACCCTGTTTCAAAATAAAGAATAAAAAATAGGACTGGGGGTGTAGCTAGGAGGTAGATTACCTCTGGGTTCAATCCCCAGTATCACACACACACACACACACACACACACACACACAAAATAATTATTCACCAAAAATTCATGGACAAATTCATCCATTTCTCCCACCCTGTTGTTTATTTGTTTGTTTGTTTGCTTTTCTTATTCTACAAACATGGGAGAAGGAGTTGGGCAAGAACCTTCTTAAGGTTCCTTCCAGAGTTACTGTTCCATGATCTCTTTGGCCCAACTAAAATGGAAGAAATTTCCCCATACGTGATTTGGTTCTGTTAAAAATGTGTCCTACTAGAATTAAAATCATTAAAATCAAAATTTAAAACCTCTTTGTAGAGCCAGGCTTGGTGGCACATGCTTGTCATTCCAGTACTTGGGAGGCTGAGACAGGAGGATCCGGGTTTGCGGCCAGCCTCAGCTGCTTAGTGAGGCCCTCCGCAACTTAGTGAGACCCTGTTTCAAAATAAAGAATTAAAAATAGGGCTGGGGGTGTAGCCCGGAGGTAGAATGCCCCTGGGTTCAATCCCCCGTACCGCAAAAAAAAAAACCTCTATGTAAATATAAGTCCTCTGAGAATCATATAATTTAAAAGATTCTGATAGAAACACAGTTAACTATGAATTATTTTCTTAGTTCTCTAAACCTGAGGGTTGCAGTCCTTTGACAGTCAACATGATACCAGCCGGATGTGGTGGTACACGCCTGTGATCCCAGTACTTGAGAGGCTGAGACAGGAGGATTGCAGGTTCGAGGCCAGCCTCAGAAACTTAGCGAGACCCAGTTTAAAAATAAAAATTAAAGAGAGCTGAGAGTGTAGCTCAGAGGTAGAAGTCTCTGGGTTCAAGCCCTAGTACCATGCAAAAATAAAAATTATAAAGAAAACACAATATCACTATATTCTTTCTTCCATTTCCTGCACATATTTTCCCATGATGCTCTCCAAGGGTTGATCGACAGACACTGTTACTGTTGTTACTATCATCACCGGCACTGTAGTTTTCAGTACAGAGTAGGCTGAGCTAAAGACCTCTAGTGACCACTACTTACTTTCTCCGTGGCCCATACCTGCTTATGAATTTAAAAATACTAGCCTGGTGTGGTGGCGCACGCTTGTAATCCCAGTACTTGGGAGGCTGATACAGGAGGTTCGCAGGTTCGCAGCCAGCCTCAGCTACTTAGTGAGACCCTCCGCAACTTAGTGAGACCCTGTTTCCAAAATAAAGAATAAAAAATAGGACTGGGGGTGTAGCTCGGAGGTAGAATGCCCCTGGGTTCAATCCCCAGTACCACAAAAATAAATAAATAAATAAATAAATAAATAAATAAATAAATAAATAAAAATACTAATATTCTCTGTCTTTCCAATACAACGCTCTGAATAGGAATGTGGATTTCCTTCATAGAGCCTCCTGGGAAAGCTAAGGAGACAGGCAGCTATCATTGCAAATAATTAGGAACCAGGCAGACAGTGCATTTAATACTTTCCTTGCCAGTTGAGGTGGCGCACACCTGTAATCCCAGTATTTGGGAGGCTGAGACAGGAGTGTTGCAGGTTCGAGGCCAGCCTCAGCATCTTAGTGAGACCCTGTTTCAAAATGAAAAGGAAAAAAGGGCTGGGGGTGGAGGGATGTAGCTCAGAGGTAGAATGTCCCCAGTAATTCCCCTCAAAAGAATGTTTGGATTATACTTATTTTTAAATAAGGATACCAACAAGATTTTTTTGTGAGTCTCTCCCTTGTTTATATGTTATCAATAAAAATGATTGACTAGCGGGGCGTGGTGGCGCACACTTGTAATCCCAGTACTTGGGAGGTAAAGACTGGAGGATCCGGGTTCGTGGCCAGGCTCAGCTACTTAGTGAGGCCGTCCGCAACTTCGTGAGACCCGGTTTCAAAATAAAATATAAAAAATAGAACTGGGGGTGTAGCTCAGAGGTAAAACGCCCCTGGGTTCAATCCCCGGTACTGCAAAAAAAAAAAAAAATCATTGACTTACTGTAGCTACCTGATGAACAGCAACTTTACTGTAAACTAAAGATAAGCACATCCTCTATCACATATTACAATTGAATTCATGACAACTATAGAAATATACCAGAGTTTTGTTTACACCATACATGCCCATTCTTCAATACTTTTAAACACATGCATTTAACAGTATTGATTAGTCAGTATAGTAGTTGCAATGTATGCCCTAGCATATCCCCAAACACATCTTTACAAATAATTTATTCAGTTTGAAGTCCATTATCAGACTGGAATCCATCACTCTCTGGTTTTATTACATTCTCAATAAATATGGAATTTCTTTTGTTTTATGTCCTGGTAGATTGCTTGCCAATAGCCTTATTAGCTTTTAACATTACTTAACTGTACCCTTGATCATAGTCAATTTGAAAGCATGAAAATTAAACATAACAATCAGACTTTAAAAAGACTTTGTCCTAAAGGGATATCAAATCAATTATCCCAAGTCCGGGCAGCATCAGATCCACTGAGACCTGCTCTCCTTGCTCCTGAAAAACAGATACAGGAAAAGATCAATTGATAATGAAAGTGTCAGCAATAGAGCAATAGAGGGATGGGATTGGCTTCGACCTTAAAAAAAAAAAAAACAAGCTGGGCGTGGTGGCGCACGCTTGTCATCCCAGTACTTGGGAGGCTGAGACAGGAGGATCCGGGTTGCAGCCAGCCTCAGCTACTTAGTGAGGCCCTCTGCAACTTAGTGAGACCCTGTTTCAAATTAAAGAATAAAAAAATAGGGCTGGGGGTGAAGCCCAGAGGTAGAATGCCCCTGGGTTCAGTCCCCAGTACCACAAAAAAAAAAACACCAAAAAACGAAAGACAGAGCCGGGCGTGGTGGCGCACACCTGCAATCCCAGTACTTGGGAGGCCGAGACTGGAGGATACAGGTTTGCGGCCAGCCTCAGCTACTTAGTGAGGCCTCCGCAACTTAGTGAGACCCTGTTTCAAAATAAAGAATAAAAAATAGGGCTGGGGGTGTAGTTCAGAGGTAGAATGCTCCTGGGTTCGATCCCCAGTACTGCAAAAAAGAAAAACAACCAGTTTTGATGTTATACACAAATGTATAATGTGTAAGAAAAAATCATATTCATGGATGGAAACCAAAGTAAGTTAATTATCATAAAGACAAGCAAATATTTGATGGAAGATTTCATTACTCAGTTGATCGCTACTTAGCTCCAGCATCGACAGCAGAGGGCTGCTGTTCTTGAACAAATTCAGTTGACAAGTGCTCATGGTCCTCTAGCTCATGTATTCAGCACTGAGTCCCTTAAAAAAAAAAAAA
>PVJS01046544.1:0-15782 GCA_004027185.1 Glis glis
AGAGCTGTGTGCATGTAAGTTAACACCAAACTGAGCCGGGCATGGTAGCACACACTAGTAATCACAGCACTTTGGGAGGAAGAGATTGGAGGAAAAGGGGTCGCGGCCAGAGTCAGGTCTCTGTCGCCCTGTCTCTCTCTCTCCTTAGTGAGACGCAACTTCGTGAGACCCAGTTTCAAAATAAAGTATAAAAAATAGGGTCGGGGGTGTAGCGCGGAGGTAGAACGCCCCTGTGTTCAATCCCCGGTACTGCAAAAAAAAAAAAAACCACCAAACTGAAAATAAAAAAAAAAGAAAGCATCAAAAGAAAATAAAAAAAAAGAAATAGCAGAAAAAAAAAGGGAGATGGGGAGACATTGGGTTTAGGGTGGTGTTTCATGTGGAAGCTTTGCTCTTTGCTGATGCCGGGTGACATCTATTTAGCATCCCATGCAGATTCTGTGACCCATGACGTACAGGGGTTTTCCTGTTAGCTTGCCTCTCTTGAGCTGAGCCAGCTTCCGTGTACTGCAACTGCTGAGCTGCCAGTACTCGACTGGCTTCGGCTTCGGCTTCAGCTCTGAACACTGTGCCATTCCCTCCTGTCAAGGAGCTTTTGTTCATTTTATTAGGAAAACAAACTGAGTGCCACCTCTGGGTACATCAGCATGCCAGATGCCTTGGTTGGAAATTCTACCTGAGGACAAGTCTGCAGGCATTGCCAGATGCAGACATCACAAAAATCCCAGCAGTCGGAGGGTTATAAGAGGGGAAATGGCTTAAAAGACTACACAAAACTGCTTGAAAATTATTCCAGGGTCTGTCATGTTTTTCAGATTTCCACTGATATGTTTATAAACTCAGACCTTGGCTGACAGCCACCAAAGTTATATTCATCTGCTGTCATATTTGGTCTAGTTCATTACACCTTTCGTTCCAGCCTTATAAAGTAGGGTGTAGAATATATTAGAGGTTTGGAGAGATGCTGAGATGATATCCCTCTCCAATATTTCTCACTGCCCTATACCCTCTGATTCATCCATCTAGTCATGCATTTACTTAATAAATGTTTACCCAGGCCCTGTGGATGACAAAAATGAAGGAGATGTAATTCCTGATCTTAATGGAACTTATAGGCTGACATGGGAATAATGACCTTTGTGCCTGGTGCACTTGCACATTCTACAAACACAGCAACATAAATAATTACAGTCAATCTAAGAGAAAGTCAAGATTGCCATGAGAGAAACACAAAACACTACCAGGATGAGTGTTTAGAAAATGGGGGGTGTGTGCCCCTGATATGGAATTTGAAGAAGGATCATTTGACACATGGTGACTGGAACTGGGAGATGGGAAGGCATTCCTGACAAAGGGAAGATGAGCACAGACACAATTGGGAGAACATGGAGCCGTGTGAAGAAGAAAGGGAATTCCATTTTGCTGGAGCACAGGGCATAGAAGGGAAGCAAGAAATCTATGTAGGTATCATGTTTTCAAAGTCCTTGAATGACAAGTTAAGGAGTTCAAATTGAGAGCAATAGTTAGCCACTCAACTTTTTATTTTTCACCTAAAAAGATATATAATTCCAGACAGAGAAATGCACACATCATCAGCGTCCATTCTGATGAGTCACGACAAATGTCTGCACTTTAACTCCAATCAAGATATTGAACAGTTCCATTGCCCTAGAAAATTCCTTCTCATCTCATTCAGATCTATTCCCCTTCCAACTTCTAGTGGAAACAAATGTTTGGAATTTCATTCCCATAGATTTAATTTTCTCTCTTCTTGAACTTTATAAAAATGCAATAAATACTGTTTTGTGTCTGGCTTCTTTCACTTAACATATTTTTGAGTTTCATCCATGTTCTAAAATGTTTTAAACAGAAAAAAAATATATATGAATGATTAATCTGTTCCTAATTTATGGAAGTTTCTGGAAATGTGAAAATAATTTCAGCAGTTTATTTTAGAGAAATGAGATCTGTAGAAATGTACAAAGGAGCCCGGCATGGTGGCGCATGCCTGTAATCCCAGTATTTGGGAGGCTGAGGCAGGAGGATTGCAGGTTTGAGGACAGTACCGTGCAGTAACTTAGTGAGACCCTGATTCAAAATAAAATAATAAAATAGGGCTGAGGGTATAGCTCAGAGGTAGAGTGCCCCTGAGTTCAATCCCCAGTACCCCCCCCACACAAGAAATGTACAAGAGTCTGAATTCAAATGATAATGGAGTAGGTGAAGGGCTATAAAACTCATCAAATAACCAGAGAATGAGCAGTTGGGAGTGAAAAAGTCAAAGGTCACTATAAGCATACTCTCCCCAGTTGAATCCCTGCAGGGACCCATGTTTGATCAGCTGGTACTTGCAATAGGATTAACAGCTAGCTGATTTGCCCTGAGAAAGAGGCTCAGGTAAACACAAAGGAACATGACTTGGGGGATGGGTCCATAAGAAGAAAAAAAAAAAAAATAAAAGGCGATTTCAAAGATTTAAATATCTCCAGGGCTAAAATTCACATGAAATACAAGAGACTCCAGACAGCCAAAACAATCTTGAAACAGCAGAACAAAATTGAAGGACTCATGATTCCCGGTTTCAAAATTTATTATGAAGCTGCAATAATCCAGATAGCATAATACTGCTGCAAAGAGAGACACATAGATCAATGAAACAAAATTGAGAGTCCCGAAATATTCCCTTACATTTTCAACAAGGGTGCCAAGACAATTCAATGAGGAAAGAACAGTCTTTCCCAAAAAATGGTGATGGGATAAGTGGTTATCTGTATTGCAAAAGAGTGAAGTTGGATCCCTACCTCAAACCACATACAAAAAAATTAACTCAAAATAGATCATAGACCAAATGTAAAAGCTAAGATTATAAAAATACTAGAAATAGTATAGACAGATTGGGCTTCATCGAAAGTAAAAAAAAAAAAAAAAAAAAACTGGTCCTTCAAGGGACACCATTGTCTCAGCCTGCTTTCTGTTGCCTTAACTGAATAGCACAGCCTGAGTAATTTATAAAGAATAGAGGTTAATTTAGCTCATGGTTCTGGAGGCTGAAAAGTCCAAGACATTACTGCTGGCATTTAAGAGTTATTCATGAGGGCCTTCTTCTGCATCAAAACATTGTGGAAGGTATCACATGGTGAGACAGAGCAAATGTCCCAGAGAGAGCTTACTTTTATAACAAAGTCACTCCCATCATAACCTATTAAACCATTAATCCATGAATGGATTCATCCATTCATGAGGGCAGATTCTTCATGACCCAATCACCTAAGAGTTCCCCCCACCAAATAACATTAATATATGACTTTGGGGATTAAGTTTCTAACATAAAATTTGGAAGACATTCAAGCCACAGCAACCATCAAAATAGTGAAAAGAGCCCACAGGAGAAAAAATACTTGTAAATCATATATTTGGGCAAATTATCTGAGACGCCGCACAAAAGAAGAAATACAGATGAAAAAGAAACATGAAAACATGCTCAATGTCATTTGTTATTAGAAAACTGCAAGTTAAACCAAAAATAAGAGGCAATATACACATATTAGAATGGCCAGAATCCAGAAAACCGACAATACCAAATACTGGTGAAGATGTCATCATTTGATAGTTTCTTACAAAGTTAAATGAAATCTTTAACCATGTGTGATGGTTAACTACATGTGTCAATTTGACTGGGCCATGGTTGCCCAGATACTTAATCAAACAATACTCTGGGTGTTTGGGGATAAAATTACTAGACTGAGTAATGAAGACTGCTCTCTCTAATGCGACAGACCTCACTGATCTGTTGAAGGTGTGAATTGAGCAAAAAAGCTGAGCCCCCAGGAAGTGAAAATTCTTCCTACCTGAAAGCTTTGGATGGGGATGTGGGCTTTTCTCCTGCATCTGGACTTGAACTGAAACACTGGCTCTTCCTGGGTCTCAGGACTGTTGACCTTCAGGCTGGAGCCACACCATCAACTCTCCTGGGTCTCAGGCCTTTGAACTCAGACTGGAACTAAATTATCAGCTCTCCTGGGTCACCAGCTCACTAACTCACCCTGCAGATCTTGAGAGTTACCTCTTTTATAATTTATAAGCTGATTGTGTTTATTGGCTTATTGGACAAGCCAATTCTTCATAATAAAACTCTTAATACATATATCTCCTATTGATCTTGTTTCTCTGAAGAACCTACCTAATATATCATGCAAATCAGCAATTGTACCCAAGTATTTATCCAGTTGGGTTGAAAACTTATGTCTGCATTATAACCTGTATGCAGGCAGGAGGCACGGGGCATGGACCCGGTTGCCATGTGAGCTGGGGCCTGTGCCGCCACCTGCACTAGTCCTCCTGCTCCTGCTGGCTGCTGCCGTCAGGTGCCAGGAGCAAGATCAGACCACTGACTGGAGGGCCACCCTCAAGACCATCCACAGTGACGTCCACAAGATAGACACGTACCTGAACGCCGCCCTGGAGCTCCTGGGAGGCGAGGACAGGCTCTGCCAGTACAAGTGCCTTGATGGATCTAAGCCTGCTCCGTGCTATAGTTACAAACCCTCCCCTCCAGATGGATGTGGCTCTCCACTGTTTGGGCTTCATCTTAACATTGGCATCCCTTCCCTGACCAAGTGCTGCAACCAACATGACAGGTGCTATGATACCTGTGGCAAGAGCAAGAACGACTGTGATGAGGAATTCCAGTACTGCCTCTCCAAGATCTGCTGGGACGTGCAGAAAACACAGGGACCAGCCCAGCATGTCCACGCATGAGAAACAACCTGAGCTCTTGTTTGACAGTGTGATACATTTAGGCTGTAAACCATACCTGGACGGCCAGCAAGCTGCATGTTGGTGTCGTTATGAAGATAAAACAGATCTTTAGAGACAACTCTGACAGCCGGTGATGAGGATGGAAGAATCTAACCTTTGTGAGACCCTGTTTCAAAATGAAAATAAAATAGGGCTGGAGGTGTAACTCGGAGATAGAATGCCTCTGGGTTCAATCCCCAGTACCAGACACACACCAGACTTCGCCAAAAAACAAATGTCTTTAATTCATAAAGCAGCCTTATTTTTGTGAAAGGGTCATTTTTAAGACTTTACAAGACTCTATTTTGACCCTGAAACCTCAGAGTGAAAAACAGCGGGGTAGGGCTGGGAGGAGGGGGCGTGACTGCTTCCTCCAGGATCTTCCTGCTGCCTCGGTGGACCAAGCATATGACCCATCTCAAAGCAGGTGTGTGCTAAGGGAAGAAACTTTGAAAAGAAGATGATGTAACTCAGTTTTAACAATAACAACAAAAATTAGATCAAATATAAAATTTAGAGCTGGGCATGGTGGTACACACCTGTAATCCCAGTACTTGGGAGACTGAGACAGGAGGATCGCAGGTTCAAGGACAGCCTCAGCAAGTAGTGAGACTCTCATCAACCTAATGAGTCACTGTTTCAAAATAAAAGTAAAATAGGGCTGGGGGTGTAGCTCAGAGGTAGAATGCCCCTGGGTTCAATCCCCAGTGCCAAAATAAATAAATGAATAAATAAATAAGTAAATAAATAAATAATAAAATTTAGTATTAGGTCTATTCAAGCCAGGTGTGGTGGCACATGCCGGTAATCCCAGTACTTGGGAGACTGAGATAGGAGGATCGCAGATTGGAGTCTAGTCTCAGCAACTTAGACTTTGTTTCTTTTTTTTTTTTTTTTTTTTTTTGCGGTACTGGGGATTGAACTCAGGGGCATTCTACCTCCCAGCTACACCCCCAGCCCTATTTTTTATTCTTCATTTTGAAACAGGGTCTCACTAAGTTGCGGAGGGCCTCACTAAGTCGCTGAGGCTGGCCGCGAACCAGGATCCTACGGTTTCAGCCTCCCAAGTACTGGGATTACAAGCCTGTGCCACCACACCCGGCTTTGTTTCTAAATAAAAAATAAAAAGGGCTGGGAGTAGAGCTCAGAGGTAGAATGCCCCTGAGTTCAATCCCCACTACCTCCCCCTGCCCCGCCCAAAAAAGGTCTATTCAACATTATCTTATTTGGAAGTATGGAAAAACCTACACTTATTGTTTACTATGAAATTTTAAATACACATTTGTGCCTGGAAGGAACTGACTTTATTCTCTCTATTTTAATTACACATAGCACGTTGTCTCACTGTAGTGCACTAAGCACATGAACAAGCCATGCCAGTTACAAGGACAAGCTTTCCATGTCTGTTTTTCTTGTAAAACTGGAACCATCAGCAGGTCACCTCTGACGGGGCAAACCCAGGACATCTGAGCGTTCTGTAAAGATTAGAAGCTGATGTGAGCGAGCTCAGAAGCACAGCCACTCCCTGTACTGAACCACTCATAACAAAGTCCTCGTTTGCCATAGCCTTTACCTAACTTGGAGAAAAGATGGATGCAATGAAGCAGATGCAGAGTTTTTGACATGGCACATTAAAGCACTTGGTGCTTTAATGTATATTCCTTCGCACTTCTTCCTCATAGTAGACGCTAGAATATTTTTAAAAGACTGTAACCTTTTACTAATTGTGGCCTTAATAAAAATTATTCTTGATAAAAATAATAAAATAAAACCTGTATGCAAACGTTTACAGACACTTTACTCATAACCACTAAAAACTAGAAGCAACCAGATATCCTTTAGTAGGTGTCTTAGTTCATTAGGGATACTATAACAAAATGCCATAAACTGGGTAGCTTCAAAACACAAAAATTATAAACACAGTTCTGGAGGCTGGGAAGTCCCAGATCTAAATGCTGGCAGGCCTGCTGTCTGATCAGGGCCAAATTTCTGCTTCATCGACATCTGTCTTATCACTGTAACTTTACATGACAGAAGAGATGAGGGATCTCTTTGGGGTCTCTTTTATAAGGGCACTGGTCTCATTCATGAGGGCTCTGTCTTCACAACTTAATCACTTCCCAAAGCCCCACCTCCTAATACCATCACATTGGGATTTAAGCTTTGAACACATGAATCTTGGGGGACATAAACATCAGACAATGACAACAGGTAAATGGATAAACAAATTGGTGGTACATCCATAATGGAATATTATCCAGTGATTTAAAAGAAGAGCTCTCAGGCCATGAAAAGACATGAACAAATCTTAAGTGCATATTGCTAAGTGAAAGACGCCAGTACAAAGAGGCTGCATACATTCCAGTTGTATGATGTTCTCAAAAAGCAAAACTATAGAGACAATAAAAAGATCACAGGATATCAAGGATTTGGGAGGAAGGGAGAGAAGGTTGAATAAGTAAAGCATGGGAGGGTTTTGGGGGGGCAATGAAACTATTCTTAGGACGCTATAATTGCGGATACATGGCATTATGCATGTATCAAAGCCTGTTGAGCTTTACAATGTAACAAGTGACCCTTTATGTATGCAATTTTTAAGAAATCATTTAGGAAGTCAGGAGACTTTTAGGGTGAAATAGACAATGTGACAAAACACCCTAATTGTATTTCAAATATATGAACAATTTCATTGCAGTAGAAGATGAAAAATGGTACTTTCCCACAGTTACTTTGGAAATGAATGGGTGGTAAAACCAAAGTCAAAGGAAATTGTACATAAGTACTGCTATATCCCGTGGGGATATGGGGTAACAATTCTGATATGTCTCTACATATATAATGGAATTAAACAATTAGGAAAATGGATAGTGGGTGTCGGAAGCAAGGTTTCTCACTGCTGGAGTGAGAGTTTACAGTTAAGCAAGGGGGAAGAGGCTAGAATAATCCATGCGGTAATAGAGTTAGAGACTTTTATATGAATTTATGTTTAATCTAATCTAGATACAGATGGTTACATGTAGGAATATGCATAGATATGGCATATACATAGGTTACTATGCACTTATATATTTCCTAGGTGTTTTAATGAAAAAAATTAGAAATAATGACCAGATCTTGGTTTCTTTTTTTTTTTTTTTTTGCGGTACCGGGGATTGAACCCAGGGGCATTCTACCTCCGCGCTACACCCCCGGCCCTATTTTTTTATACTTTATTTTGAAACCAGGTCTCACAAAGTTGCGGAGGGCCTCACTTGGTAGAGAGAGAGAGAGAGACAGGGAGAGAGAGAGAGAGAGCTGAGGCTGGCCGCGAACCCGGATCCTCCAGTCTCTGCCTCCCAAAGTACTGGGATTACAAGTGTGCGCCACCACGCCCGGCTTCAGATCTTGGTTTCTAATATCATTTTTCAGTAAAATGAACCAGGGTTCCTTGAAAATGATTCACTCTTGGACAAGGGCAGAGAATCTAAGATAAGCCTGGAATATCTTGGAATGCCAGAAAGAAAGGACTTGGAAGACAAACAAAACCCCAAAACATCATAATGAAGGTATGTCAAAGGGACATAAAAGCCAGCAGAAACAGCTCCAAATGGCCAAAACTAGAACAATTTAAGAAATAAGACAAAGTGCACTTAGATTATAATCCCAAATTCAATTCTTCTGTGCAGGAGAATTTTAAATAAGTTATGTAGACACTCTATCCTGGAGGAGGTAGAGCATCATTCCCTCCTTAAGTGTAAGCTGCTCATGACTTCCTCTCAAAGAGTGCAGTATGAAAAGGAGTTGGAAGAGCCTCTTTATAGCAGACAATCCTGATAAACAGACCTTATCCAGGTGATCAAAGTCATAATCCACAGTGACAAGTCATGTTGGTGGTATGCACTCCTGATATGTGATAAAAAGGACACTAGACCTGCATGGTCTTCCTCTCAAAAATCTATAGCCATGAGAAAACATCTGGCTAATTATAGAAAAACATCTGGAAAATCACAATCGAGGGACATTTTATAAAATATCTGACCTATACACCTCAGAACTGCCAAGGTCATTAAAAACAAGGAGAATCCGGGTGTGGTGGCACACGCTTATAATCCCAGTACTTGGGAGGCTGACACCGGAGGATCCGGGTTCGCGGCCAGCCTCGGCTACTTAGTGAGGCCCTCCGCAACTTAGTAAGACCCTGTTTCAAAATAAAGAATAAATAAATAGGGCTGGGGGTGTAGATCGGAGGTAGAATGACCCTGGGTTCCATCCCCAGTTCCTCAAAAAAAAAAAAAAAAAAACAAGGAGAGTTTGAGAAACTATCCCAAGCCAAGAGGAGCCCAGGGAGACATGGCAACTAAAATACAGTGTGGTGAGAGGATCCCAGAACAGAAAAACAACATGAGGTAAAATATAAGAAAATCTGAAAAAGTGTAAAGTTAATAATAGTACATCAGCATTAGTTCATCAATTGTAACAAATGTACCAGACCAACGTAAGATGTCATAATAGGGGAAACTGGGTGTGGTATTTATGGGAATTCGTGCTTTCTTTCCAATTTTTCTGTAAATCTAAAGTGCCCTAAAAATTCATCTTTAATTCATCTTGAAAAGAGAGGAAAGAAAATACACAAATCGTAAAAAGCACATGAAAATATGCTCAACATCATTAGTCATTAAGGAAATACAAATCAAAAGCACAATAAGATGCCACTTCACATCCAGTAGGCTGGCTATCATAAAAAAGATGGCAATGGTAAGTACCAGTGAAAATGCGGAGAAACTGAAATACTCAGACTGTGCTGGTGGGCCTGCAAAACAGTGAAGACATTTTGAAAACCAGTTCAGCAGTTTCTCAAAAATGTTAAACATAGAATTACCACACTACCAATGATTCCACTCCCAGGTATAGACTTGAGAGAATTAAATATATATCCGCTCAAAAGCCTGTCCACATAGTTCATAGTAGTATTATTAATCATAGACAAAATGTGAAATCAGCCCAACCCTTCATCCACTGATGAATAAACAACATATGCTATATCCATACAATGGCATGTTACTTGGCCATGTCTATGACATGTTACCACATAGATAAACCTTAAAAACTTGCTTAATGAAAACATGATCAAAAAGTCCATTCCATTCATATGAAATGTCCAAACTATGCAAATCCACAGAAACATAAAGTAGATTATTGGTTTCCAGGATTCAGGAAAGGGCAGAGTGGGTATAAGGTTCCTCTTGGAGATGATGAGACAGTTGTGAAATTAGATAATGGTGATGGTTGAACAACTGAATCGTGTACTTTCAAAAGGTGAAATGTATCATGCATGAGTTATATCCCAATATTGCTATTATTAAAAAATTAAAAATATGTTGCCAAGGCCCGTCAGCCCCTAGCTCACCCTGAGCTAAGAGCAGTAATCATGTACCTAGCTGTTCCTGATGCTTTAGGAATATAGTCTATGAAGAGACTTACAAGTGCACACTGACCTACCTGATAACTAAGCATTTAACTTGTTTAATCCTCATAGTCAAGCCAAAACTGCCTGCGGGTGTTATTACCTGCATTTTAAAGATTAGGAAGCTGGGCATGGTGGCGCACGCTTGTAATCCCAGTACTTGGGAGGCTGAGACCCAAGGATCTCAGGTTAGCGGCTAGCCTCAGCTACTTAGTGAGGCCCTCCGCAACTTAGTGAGACCCTGTTTCAAAATAAAGAATAAAAAATAGGGCTGGGGATCTAGCTCGAAGGTAGAATGCTCCTGGGTTCAATCCCCGGTACCACAAAAAAATAAATAAAAAATAAAAAATAAAGATTAGGAAACTGAGACAGAGTTGGATTTAAACCTAGGCTCTTCAAAGCCAGCTCTAAGCCATTATGTTTCACTGAATCAACATCTCAAATTTTAGATTCCTCATCAGCGTATCCTATTTATCTATTACAGTGGTCTTTATATTTTACATTTATTAATAATAATTATATATTTATGGTACAATGTGAAGTTTTGAAACATGTATACATTGTGAAATGATCGAACAGGCTAATTAACATATCCAGCACCTCACAGACTTATTTCTTCGTGGTTAGAACATTTAAAATCTGAGATAATAAGCCAGGTGTGGTGGTGCACGCTTGTAATCCCAGTACTTGGGAGGCGGAGACAGGAGGATCCAGGTTTGCGGCCAGCCTCAGCTACTTAGTGAGGCCCTTTGCAACTTCGTGAGACCCGGTTTCAAAATAAAGTATAAGAAATAGGGCCGGGGGTGTAGCTTGGAGGTAGAACACCCCTGGGTTCAATCGCCAGTACCACACACAAAAATAAATAAATAAATAAATAAAATAAAATCTGAGATAATACTAAAAATTTTGGGCCAGGAGTGGAGGTGCACACTTCGAATCCCAGTATTTGGAAGGCTGAGACAGGAGGATCGCAGGTTCGGGGTCAGCCTCAGCAACTTGTGAGGCCCTCTGCAACTTAGTGAGACCCTGTTTCAAAATAAAAGAATAAAATCGGGCTGGGAGTGTAGCTCAGAGGTAGAATGTCCCTAGGTTCAATCCCCAGTACCACACACACAAAAAAATGTGTATAATATGAATGATTAATTATTCTTCCTCTTTGTATTCAGACAGATATATTTTCAGGATGAAAACTATCCAGTGAAATCATAGAAACAGCATACCCTTCTTGATTACAGATACAAAATACTGTATCTGTGAATACTAAATACTAAGGCTGTGAACAAAAGGGAGCTACAAAATTTACACTTGCTTCAATTTTGAATATTTTATTTCTCAATTCAGAAATGGTACAGGGTTTTTTTTGTAAAAAATATGCTTTCTTCAGTTATTTGTGGAATTTTTTATTCAAAATTGTGCTTTTTATTGTTGGATATTTAAGTAACATATAAAGGTTTTAGGCATTGCTATGCTCTGAATGTGTCTCCCCAAATTCATATGCTGCAAAATAACTGCCAATGTGACAGCATTAAGAGGTGGGGCCTTTATGAGGTGATTAAATCATGATGGGAAAGCCCACATACCTGGTATTAGGGCCCTCATAAAAGAGCTTGAGGGTGTGGGTTCATTCTCTTCTATCTCGTCTGCCACATGAGGTCACAGTATTCAAGGTACCATCTTGGAAGTGGAGAACAGCTCTCACCAGACACTGAATGTGCCCATGCCTTGACCTGGGACTTCCTAGCCTACAGACCTGAGAAATACATTTCTATTCTTTATAAATCACGCAGTCTCAGGTATTTTGTTATAGCAGCACAGATTGTAGCATACTATATATCGCAGTTGTCTTTTGTTGTCTTAGATGGAAGCCTGGGAGATCTTTAAGCAAACCTGGGACAAAATGATGAAGACGTTACCATCCTACATCAAAGTACATTGTCCTCCATTTTGTTTTTGTACCCTGGAGCAACTGTATCTGAGGAAAAGTGAAAAGAAACTGTTGAAATGCTTTTTTTTTTTTTTGCGGTACCGGGGATTGAACGCAGAGGCGTTCTACCTCCGCGCTACACCCCCGGCCCTATTTTTTTTTTATGCTTTATTTTTGAAACTGGGTCTCATGAAGTTGCGGAGGGCCTCACTAGGTAGGTAGGTAGGTAGGTAGAGAGAGAGAGAGAGAGAGAGAGAGAGAGAGAGAGGAGAGATATAGATCAATCGATTGATCGTGCGCGTGCGCATGCGCGCTGAGGTTGGCCGCGAACCCAGATCCTCCAGTCTCCGCCTCCCAAAGTACTGGGATTACAAGCGTGCGCCACCACGCCCGGCTTGAAATGCTTTTAAAGAGAGATATCATGCCGGGTGTGGTAGCACACGCTTGTAATCCCAGTACTTTGGGAGGCGGAGACTGGAGGATCCGGGTTCGTGGCCAGCCTCAGCTCGCTCTCTCTCTCTCTCTCTCTCTCTTTCTCTCTTTCTCTCTCTCTCTCTCTCTCTCTCTCTCTCTTCTTAGTGAGGCCCTCCGCAACTTCATGAGACCCGGTTTCAAAATAAAGTATAAAAATAGGGCCGGGGGTGTAGCGCGGAGGTAGAACGCCCCTGGGTTCAATCCCCGGTACCGCAAAAAAAAAGAAAGATATCATATATATAATCCCAAATGTTAAAACATTTACTCTGTTCTGTGGCAGTTAAATGCTTTGATTAGTATGGGAAATGGGAAAGTAACAGTGGCTTTCTCAACCAATTATGGTTGGGACACAGAAGTCAGACTGTAACACTGGAGATGCCCCTAAAGAAAAGTCCTTGCTTGACTCTAATCAAATACTTTGAGGAGCTGGGCAGGTGGTGCACGCTTGTAATTCCAGGTACTTGGGAGGCTGAGACAGGAGGATCATAGGTTTGAGGGCAGCACATGGCAACTTAGTAAGACCCTGTTTCAAAATAAGAAATAAAATAGGGCTGGGGGTGTAGATCAGAGGTAGAATGCCCCTGGGTTCAATCCCTAGTACAGAAAGTTCTATCTATAGGGCTCCTAAAACAACCATTAAGGTTTTTTTTTTTTAGTGAATTCATTGTTTCCTCAGTAATACAATTATCCAGTTATACTACATATTGGATCTCTATAGGAGTTTGGGGCAGATATTTCATAAGAAGAGTTAAGTTGGGGGATATATTGGAATTTTTCAAACAACCTTTTATCAAAACAGTCTTATCCCTAAATTCCATTTTCTTCTGTAATTAAAAGAAATCTTTACCTTTATCCAACAGAGGATTATGTTAAAATAGATGATGTGTTTCAAGTGAAAAAAAAGTGAATATACAAATGCAAAGTGTCATAAACTTACTTATCCAAAATGGCTGGGAAAGGGGGAAATCCAATTAAAACAAGTATTTTCATTGCTGAATGTTACCGTATAAGCCATCCATTCCTATGACGGAAAATACACCAAGTAATGTGTGCATGGATGTTTGTATCACTATGAATCTCACTGTGATGTATAATTATGATGTACCAATAAAAGTATAAAAAGAGTAAAAAAAACCCATACATTCTTTATCAAGGGCAAGCAATTATATAATAAGATACAAGCACTAACATACTGTACAGTATCATTTCTTTCATGCTTCAGGTCTTCTCATGCCTCTGTATCACTTTCACACCTTTTGAGCACCACTGTACGGGTTGAGAATCTCTGATCCCAAATGCCTAGGACCAGAAGTATTTCAAATTTCACATTTTTTTGGCTTTTGAAATATTATAGATATACAATTAAATATCTTGGGGATGGTATCCAATTTTAAGCACAAAATTTGTTAATGTTTAATATACACCATATACACATACCCTGAAGGTAATTTTATATAATATTTTCAATATTTTTGTGCATGAAACCAAGTTTCATGGTGTGGAGTTTTCTACTTGTGGCACCATCTCATGCTCAAAAAGTTTTGAATTTTGGAGCATTTCAAATTTCAGATTTTGGCATTAGTAATAATCAACCTGTAGACTGTTTGACAAAAACACACCTATTTGAACCCTGAGGCTGACTCTTTTCCAGAGAGAGGGGGCGAAGGTGATTGCTATTTTTCTCTTGATCCTCACCATGTTTTTGATGTTCTGCCTAGATCCCACTGAAGTATATTTAGCACCAACGCTTCCTGCAACAGCCTAGACCATGTGAAATCACACTTTCACACCCGTTCACTACTGCTGAATACATCAACTAAGCCCTGAAACACAGTTTCTGAAAGACTAATTTCTATTCATGTAAATATAGGTAAAACATTTTTAATGTGACTTGACTTACCAAATGAAAGTTACTAAATGTCAAAAGCCATCTGACTTGCTAAGTACCCCCCCACACACACACAATTTCTGAAATAAAGTAAAAAATATCCTTCGTTGACAAAAAGAAAAGCTTATGAGGAATTAGATGAACAGTATGTGTTTTAAATATCCCTCTGCAGGTCACACACATGTGTGTGTTTGGTTTGTAACAACAGCAGCCCAATAAATGTGACCAGACATATATTTCACTCAAATGTTGCTATGGAATCCTTTTCTCCTTGAAAATTAAATTTCTCCATCTGTTTGCATGACTTTGCACTCATTGTAGTGCCAAGGGCCAGCTGATCTAACAAGCAAGTCACTGAACAGATTCCTCAAATCACACGCGCGCACACACACACACACACACACACACACACACACACTCACACACACACAAAACCAAGTACAAAGTAGAGCAAACAGCATGAGAAACCATATAAATCTGAAGGATTTAGTCTCCAAAAGGCACACGAATGTTGATAAAACTGGGGGAACTTTATTCAGAAATACACCCTCACATAGGCAACTTATCATATAAACTACTGAACAGTAGAATAAGCATGAGAGTTTAGGAAATGCTGTAAATCCAAATACTAACTTACATTAGGATTAACTAAAAATGGGGGAATTTAACAGACAACTTGGTCCTGATTTCCACTGTTTGTTTTTTAAGTACCAAAGATAGTAAACCATATTTTAAAATACTGACTGTAAAGCCGGGCGTGGTGGCACATGCTTGTAATCCCGGTACTTGGGATGCTGAGACAGGAGGATCGCAGGTTCAAAGCCAGCCTCGGCAACTTAGCAAGGTTCTCAGCAACCCAGTGAGGCCCTGTTTCCAAATAAGAAATAAAATATCGGGTTGGGGGTGTAGTTTGGAGGTAGAATGCCTCTGGGTTCAATCCCCAGAACCACACACACACACACACACACACACACACACACACACACACACACAAAAAGAGAATGTATTCCATATATTGGCCTTTTTGTGAAACTATTAAAGATTCTTCAATAAAAAACAAAGATTATAATACAGACAATGAATATAATTTTAGTCTTACTGTGTTTAACTTATCACATATTTATAGTGTAATTCAGCCAGGCATGATAGTGCACACCTGTAATCCCAGTACTTGGGAGGCTGAGACAGGAGGATCGCAGGTTCAAGGCCAGCCTCAGCAACTTAGTGAAGCTTTCAGCAATCTAGTGAGACCCTGT
>PVJS01046545.1:0-15780 GCA_004027185.1 Glis glis
GCTCCACCCCCGGCCCTATTTTTATACTTTATTTTGAAACTGGGTCTCACGAAGTTGCGGAGGGCCTCACTAAGGAGAGAGAGAGAGAGAGAGAGAGAGAGAGAGAGAGAGACAGGGAGAGAGAGACAGAGAGAGAGCTGAGGCTGGCCGTGAACCGGATCCTCCGGTCTCCGCCTCCCAAAGTACTGAGATTACAAGCGTGCGCCACCATGCCCGGCTAATGATACACTTTTGAATGAGGACTGGATCATAGAAGAAATAAGAGGAGAAATTAAAAATTCCTTTGATTAAATGAAAATAGAGACACAACATACAGAATTGTATGGAACACTTTGAAGAAGGTTTTAAGAGGAAAATTTATAAATTTATAGCACTGAGTGCTTACATAATAAAAATAGAAAGTCACCAAGTAAACAACCTAATGACACACCTCAAAGGACCTAGAAAAACAGGAACAGACTAATCTCAAAGCCAGAAGAAGGCAGGAGATAATTAAAATCAGAGCAGAAATCAATGAAATAAAGAACAACAACAACAAAAATACAAAAGATCTGGTTCTTTGTAAAGATTAACAGGATTGATAAACCCTTAGCCAACCTAACCAAAAGAAAGAGAGAGTCAACCCAAATAATTGAAATCAGAAAAGAGAAAAAAGACATCATCACAGACAGTGGAGAAATCCAGGGGATTTCCAGAAACTATTCTGAAAATTTATGCTCAAATAAACTGGAAAACATAGAAGAAACTGATAGATTTCTAGACACATACAACGTACCTAAATTGAACCAAGAAGATATAGAAAACCTAAACTGACCAACAGCAAGCCAAGAGATAGAAACACCTGTAAAAAGCCTTTCATCAAAGAAAAGTCCAGGTCCAGATGGATTCCCAGCTGGATTCCCAGCTGAATTCTACAAAACCTTTACAGAAGAACTAAACTCAATACTTCACAAGTTATTCTGTGAAATCGAAAGAGATGGAATCCTTTCAAGCTCCTTCTATGAGGCCAATATCAATGTAATACCCAAACCGAATAAAGATCCCTCAAGAAAAGAAAATTACAGACCAATATCATTAATGAATACAGGCGCAAAAATACTAGTGATACACATTCAAAACCATATGAAGAAAACTGTACACCATGACCAAGTTGGTTTCATCACAGGGATGCAAGGCTGGTTCAACATATGCAAGTCAATACATGTTATTCACCACATAAATACAACTAAGGACAAAAATCACATCATCATCTCAATAGATGGTGAAAAAGCATTTGACAAAATCAATACCCATTCATTTGAAAAACACTGCAGAAAGCTGAACTAGAAGAAATGTACCTTAACACCATTAAGGCAATATACAATAAACCCAAAGCCAAAATCATATTGAATGGGAAAAAACCATGGGCATTCCCTTTAAAATCAGGAACAAGACTATCACCTACTATCGCCATTCCTTTTCAATATAGTCCTTGAGACTCTTGCCAGAGCAATAAGGCAAAAACACTAAAGAAAGAAGTTGAAGATCTTAGAAGATGGAAAGACCTCCTTTGCTCTTGGATAGGCAGAACAAATATTATCAAAATGGCCATTCTAGCTGGGCGTGGTGGCTCACGTTTGTAGCTTGTAATTCCAGTACTTAGGAGGTTGAGACAGGAGGATTGCAGGTTCGAGGACAGCCTCAGCAAGTAGTAAGACTGTCATCAACCTAGCAAGACCCTGTTTCAAAATAAAAATAAAATTGGAGCCGGGCGTGGTGGCGGATGCTTGTAATCCCAGTACTTGGGAGGCTGAGACAGGAGGATCACAGGAGACAGGAGGATTGCAAGTTTGCGGCCAGCCTCAGCTACTTAGTGAGGCTCTCCGCAGCTTAGTGAGACCCTGTTTAAAAATAAAGAATAAAAACTAGGGCTGGGGGTGTAGCTTGGAGATAGAATACCCCTGGGTTCAATCCCCAGTACTGGAAAAAAAATAGGGCTGGGGGTGTAGCTTGGAGGTAGAATGGCAATTCTACCAAAAGTTATCTATAGATTCAATGCAATCCCTATTAAAATAGCAATGTCATTCTTCACAGACCTAGAAAAATCAGTCATATATTTTATATGGAGAAACAAAAGACCCTAGAATAGCTAAAGCAATTCTCAGCAATAAGAATGATGCAGGAGGCATCATAATTCCTGGCTTCAAATTATACTACAGAACTATAGTAATAAAATAAAAATGGTATTGGCACAAAAACAGACATACAGACCAATGAAACAGAATAGAAGGTACAGAAACAAATCCACATACTTATAGCCAATTGATTTTCGCCAAAGGTGCCAAACACATACGTTGGAGAAAAGACAGCCTTTTCTTTTTCTTTCCTTTTTTTTTCAGTACTGGGGATTGAACCCAGGGCCATTCTACCTCAGAGCTACATCCCCAGCCCTATTTTTTATTCTTTATTTTGAAACAAGGTTTCACTAATTTGTGGAGGGCCTCACTAAGTAGCTGAGGCTGGCCGCGAACCTGTGATCCTCCTGTCAGGGTGAACACGATAGCTCCGTGGAGAGTCCTAAGGAGTTGTCCAGCCTGGGAAGGGGAAACTCACCCCAGGACCCCCGGGTCCTTGGGTCTGTGTAGAAAAGAATTTCAACAGGCGCCAGTCAGAGAAAAGACAGAAGTTTAATTCAATGAAAACGGAGATACACGTTCAGAGAAACGCGGGCCACCTCAAGATGTGAGAGTAGCAGCCCCGGATTCTTACAGTCTCTTTTATATAGGCACTAGAAATGGGGAGGGGGTTGGCTAGAGGTACTCCGCGGGAAAATATCTCCTTTCTTTGAAGTTTTTCCAAGGGCAAAAGACGTGGATTCCCTCAGGACAGGTCTTCCGGGAGCAGAGATGAGCTAGACGAAGAGTCTGCTGGCCAGCGGGTGGCCAGCTGAGTGTAAGGCTTTTTAACAATAGGTGTGATCTTTTGGAGTTCTGGTGGAAGGTGAAGTTCTTTCTCTTCCAAAACTAATCGCCTCAGGAATTTTGGATGTGAAGCTAGTTCATTGTGTTCTTAAAGATATGGATCTTGACTCTTTGGGCATGTCCCAGGCAAGCTTAGGACTTTAGATTTTTTTTTAACTGTATTCTCCTTCCCTTCCCAACTTGTCTCCTTTTTACCTAAAATTTTATTTCTTCTATTCTACCTCATCACTCCTGGCTCAGCCTCCCAAGTACTGGGATTACAAGCCTGCGCCACCACGCCCTGCAAAGACATTTCAACAAATGGTGCAGGGAAAACTGGTTATCCATTTGTAGAAAAATGGAATTAAATCCCTACCTCTCACCCTGCACAAGAGTCAACTCGAGATGGATCAAAGACCTGGCAATTACACCAGAGAATTTGAAGTTACTAGAGGAGGCCATTAAGTCCAACACTCTAACATATAGGCACAAGTAGAAACTTCCTCAATAAGGCCCCCAAAGTTCAGGAAATTAAAACAAGAATTAATAAATGGGATGGCATTAAACTAAAAAGTTTCTGCTCATCAAAAGAAACCAGGGGCATTCTACCTCCAAGCTATACCCCCAGCCCTATTTTTTATTCTTTATCTTGAAACACGGTCCTTTGGAGCACTGGTCAGTGGCTCACTTCTCAGGCCAGGATAGGCCCTTGGGCATAGCGGCTTCCAGTGCTATTTCAGGAGAAAGTGAACAATTATCCCCATTTGCCCATGACTGAGGAGTTGCCCAGGATAAGGAACTTTCAGGGCTAAAACCAAGATGGCCTTGTGTAATCTAGGAGAGTTGCCCCCTCTAGTTTGTGCCCTTGTCACTGTCTCCTGGACTTCAGCAGGTTGCTTCCCAGGGCCTCCCTTCCTTTGGTCTCTATACTGATAACAGTGGGATTGCTGCTAAAAACACTCTTACCATCTCTCTGTCCTGTTTCAAACCCACCAAAGCTCCCATTGGTTGTCTCCAGGATCAAAACCAGGTCCCAGACCCTTGTTTTGCCCTCCTTAAAAGTCTCAGTTCCTAGCTGGGAGCAGTGGTGCACACCTGTAATCCCTGTACTTGGGAGACTGAGACAGGAGGATCGTAGGTTTGAGGCCAGTATCAGCAATTTATCAAGACCCTCAGCAACTTAGTGAGACCCTGTTTCAAAATTAAAAAATAAGCCAGTCATGGTGGCACACACCTGTAATCCTAGTCCTTGGAAGGCTGAGACAGGAGGATTGCAGGTTTGCAGCCAGCCTCAGCAAATTAGTGAGGCTCTCTGCAACTTAGTGAGACCCTATTTCAAAGTAAAAAATAAAATAGAGCTGGGTATGTAGCTCAGAGGTAGAATGCCCCTAGGTTCAATCCCCAGTAACACACACACATACACACACACACACACACACACACACACACACACGAGTTGCCCAGGATAAGGAACACACACACACACACACACACACACACACACACACACACACACATCAAAAAAATACAAGGGTGTAGCTCAGGGTAGAATGCTCCTGGGTTTAATCCCTAGTACCAAAAAAAGAGTCTGATTTCCTGCAGGACTGTAATCCCATCTACTTAGGAGGCTGAGGCAGGAGGATCGCAATTTCAAGGCCAACCTGGGCAATTTAGTGTGACCTGTCTTGAAGTAAAAAATAAAAAGTGGTGGGAATGTAGCTTAGTGCCAGAGTGCCCATGGGTTCAATCCCCAGTACCACACATGCAAAAAGTCTCATGACCCCGTGATTTCAATGTGAACCAGATATTGCCTAATTACCCAATCAGGAAGTGTCCTTTCCTCTTCTGGGGCTTTGCCAATGGCAGGCTCTTATCAGCCAGACTGACTCCTACCCATCCTTCAAGGTTCAGCAAAAAGGCTGTTCCTGGAGACTGCCATCTCCTCTAGGTCCACAATGTATTTAATACATAGTTTTGGGAGAGCACGGATTAGGGAGTCAGGTTGTAAGTGTAGGTCCTGTCCCTACAATTGGTGGACGGCAGCTTTTGGTATATATTTTGATTAGCCAGTATATCCACACCATTCAGAATGTGAAAGGGCATTCAGGAAAAGGTCTCCTTCCCATTCCTGGCCCAGAATGTCCCCCTCCAGGGATATTTAATCTGTATACAAGCAAATAAGATCATTTACTTTGTTACAGGATGAAAAAACAAGCAGTAAAAACCTGGAAACAATCTCAATATTCAAAATCAGAAGCTTGTTAAGTAAGCAATTATAGACCAACATTACAGTCTAATCCCTAGTCATTAAAAGTCACTAAAATTAGCTGGGCACGGTGGCACATACCTGTAATCCTGATACATGGGAGGCTGAGACAGGAGGATTTCAGGTTCAAGGCAATTTAGCAGGACTCTCAGCAACCTAGTGAGACCCTCCCTGTTTCAAAATTAAAGTGGCTAGGGGTGTAGCTCAGAGGTAGAATGTCCCTAGGTCCTACCCCCAGTACCAAAAAGTCACTAAAATTGTTGTAAGGCAGACTGTATATTATATGCTAAGCTTTAAAAGCAGAATATAAAGCAGACTCCCATAGTGAACGTGCATGGTGGAAGAGTGGTCCCTTCAGTGAGAGACTGAAATGACCTATCAGTCTGAGAGAGAAATGACTGCCTTTAAGGTGAAGCGATTTAGAGGTTTCTTTTATGTAAAGTCGTTTGAATTCTAAAAGAAAGAGGCTGGCGTATTTCAATCTGCCTGATGAAGGAGTGTGATTCATGATGGGATTCATTCATTTGGTAATTCATTCATCAAACATTTGAATGCTTGCTTTGTCAGGAGGAAGGAGCCAGAAACAATGCTGAGCTTCTTGGGATGAGCAGTGAGTAGGTGTTGGGGACACAAGAAGCTGTGATGGAGAGAGAGGGCTGGGGCCGGATGAGGTCATGTTAAGACTGTTGAATTCCAGTCCTGTTTGCTGATCAAGAGAAGTAGTATAGCAAGTGACAGATAGGATGTAGGTCTGGGAGCTGCTGGGGGAGAGGTCAGTTAGTGGTAGCTATCAGTACACAGGAGATCTGGGAATCTGGAGGCTGAATAGAACTCACCCAGTGAGAAGATTTAGACAAGGTAAGGCGAAGAGAGATTAAATAAAGCTGCTGAAGAAGTCTATCTGCAAAACTCTCAAAGCCTTTGAGCTGGGGCCTGGGGCACTAGGGTGGCAGAGGCTCTGTCTGTTGCTGTGTTCCTTTCTTCTCAGTCTCTGTCCCCAAGCCCCATGCACTCATGACCTGTACCTGGTTTCAATTGTCCTGGAAGCCCTGGTAGAAGAAGGGGGCCTTTGACAGACTTTAAGAAAGCCTTGAGGGAGAAGCTATGAGAGGGAGTCACATCTGTAATCCCAATACTTGGGAGACTGAGACAGGAGGATCACAGGTTCAACGTCAGCTTCAGCAACTTAGTGAGGCTCTCAGCAATTTAGTGAGACCCTGTTTCCAAATAAAAAATAAAACAGGGCTGGGGGTATAGCCCGGAGGTAGGAGGCTCCTGGGTTCTACTCCCAGTACCAGAAAAAAAAAAACCACCACTTAATGACAATTCCATAGTAACATAAAATACAGAGGTAGTGCTCAAATTTCCCTCTGCCTCTTAATCTGTGGGTTGGTGATGAAGGAGGTATGGAGGAGGTAAGATTAGTAATGAGTTGGCAATTGTTGGAACTCTCTGACAGGTAAATGGGGGATCATTATGATGAGGTAGGATAGAAGAAATATTAGGCAGAAAGGAGACATTGGGAAGAAAAATACAGATTTAAAAATATAGATTTAAAATTTTTAATCTAACTCCACCCTATAGGGTGTGTTCAGTCAAGCAGAAGCCTTAATGAGCCCCTTCCTTAATCGTAACAGCCCCTCTCCCACCTGAGATTCCTGAGATACTTAGTTAACAAAAGATCCATTAGGAGGGACAAGGTCAGACACCACCCAGCTACCACCAGTCTGAACCGAAGATTAAGAGGAAGTTGGACCTTCACCCCCCCCCCCAAATTTCCTATAAGAATAGGGTCGCAAAGACCCGGGATGCTGCTCTCACATTCTCACGGTGGCCCGTGTTTTTCCTTGAATGTGTATCTCCCTTTTCTTGAATTAAACCTCTGTCTTTTTCTCTGATTGGCATGTGTAGAAATTCTTTTCATCACTGACCCAAGGACCCCAGGGGCCCTGAGGTGTGCTTCCCTTCTCAGGCCAGGGAACTCCCAGAACTCTTCACAGAGTTATAGCAGTGACACTGACAAGTACATTCTTCTCTCATATACTATTTTTGTATATATATTTTGTGGTACTAGGGATTGGACCCAGGGGCATCCTCTGAGATATCCTTCTTGCCCTTTTCAATTTTTTATTTTATTTTATTTTATTTTTTGCGGTACTGGGGATTGAACCCAGGGGAGTTTTACCTCTGAGCTACACCCCTGGCCCTATTTTTTATACTTTATTTTGAAACAGGGTCTCACGAAGTTGTGGAGGACTCACTAAGTAGCTGAGGCTGGCCGTGAACCTGGATCCTCTGGTCTCTGCCTCCCAAGTACTGGGATTACAAGCGTGCGCCACCACACCCAGCCTCAATTTTTTATTTTGAAACTGGGACTCATTAAGTTGCTGAGGGTCTCACTAAATTGCCGAGACTGGCCTCAAATCTGTGATCCTCCTGTCTCAGCCTCCCAAGCACTGGGATTACAGGCATGCGCCACCACACCCAGCTCTATTTTGTATATGTTTGAATTTTTTCAAGTAAAAACACTTTTAAAAATGAAATTGTTATCCAGGTGTGGTGGTGCAGCCCTGTTAATCCCGGTACTTAGGAGGATGAAACAAGAGAATCGTAGGTTCGAAGGCAGCCTCAGTAACTTATTGAAGCTCTCAGCAACTTAGCAAGATCCTGTTTCCAAATTAAAAAAATAAAATAAAATAGGGCTGGGGGTGCTGTCCAGAGGTAGAAGGCTCCTGAGTTCCATCCCCAGTACCACACACACAAAAAAGAAATTGTCAAACACTGTATTACAAAGGAAAAAGATGACTTCCTCTGTCCCCCTAGCTCCCAACAGCCTGCTGTTCTTACTCCTGTCTGTCTTCCCGTGGTGTTCTATAACTCCAAAGTGCTTTCCTGGAGTTCATTTCATTTGCTCTCACTCTGGCCTGTGAGATAAGTAGGGCAGGTATTGGCTGTGTAGGGACAGAGGCCTATGTCTCCTTGTTACCAAACATTGGTAACCTGTGCTGGGGTGAGTTGCACCTTGGCTCAGTGGGTTGAAAGGGACCTGTGAGGAAATGTTGTGTAGGTATTGCAAAGAGCTATTGTGCAAGTCAACAGTGGCAACAATATGGTATTGTTGTAGATTACTCAGCAGAGATGGGGGACAAAGTGCCCTTAGTGCTCATGAGCTAACTTCAGCCTAGAGAAGCAGAGGAGGGCTTTCTGGAGTTCAAATGACACAGAGAGGTGGTTTTAGTTTCAGAAGTTCCTCTGTTTTCAAGTATTATTATTATACTATTATTAGTATTTTGGTACTGGGGATTGAACCCAGGGGCATTCTGCCTCTGAGCTACACCTCCAGCCCCTTTTTTATTTTTTCATTTTGAAACAGGGTCTTGCTAAGTTGCTCCTGGCCACTCTCAGTAGCTGAGACTGGTCTCAAATCTGCAATCCTCCTGTCTCAGCCTCCCAAATACAGAAATTACAGCCATGAGCCACCACACCAGTTTCTGTTTTAAATGACAGAAGTGAAGACTTTGCCCTGGGGTCACCCAGCTTGGGAGTGGCAGATCTCCCAAGAATTGAGATTTTAACTCAAGACTCTTAATTCCATTTTGGGGGGGGGGGTTGAAATCAGCTCATTCAGCCCCCTGCCATGTCTTGCTCAAAAGGGTGCTGAGGAGAATAAAAGTGGAAAGGACAAATTAGTGTGCAATAGCATTAAAAGAAATAGGGCCAGCCAGGCACGGTAGCCATGTCTGTTATCCCAGGACTTGGGAGGCTAAGTCAGGAGGATCACAGGTTCAAGGACAGTCTCGGTAACTTAACGAGACCTTCAGGAACTTAGTGAGACCCTGTTTCAAAGTTAAAATTAAAATGGGAGCTGGGCATGGTGGTGCACACCTATAATCCCAGTACTTGGGAGGCCAAGATAGGAGGGTCACAGGTTCCAGGCCATCCTCAGTAACTTAGTGTGACCCTGCTTCAAAATGAAAAATAAAACGGGTTGGGGGTGTAGCTCGGAGATAGAATGCCCCTGGGTTGAATCCCCAGTACCACACACACAAAAAATAGGGCCTCACATTTATCTTTTCCAAATCTGACTGGCCCCCAGGTGAGAGCCACAGACATCAAATGCCTTGGCTAAACTGGTATGCTGGCATGCTCTACTTCTTAGCCATGCAACTGTAGAAAGTCACTGACTTCATGTCTCTGAACTAATTTCCTCCTCTAGAAAATGAAGATATCACATCTTGCCTGACAGTTTTTGAGAATAAAATAAAGCAACATATGTATAAGCATATAAATGCAGGCATACATATAAGCATGCATAATAAGCAAGGTTGAAAGCATTTTGCAAACTAAGAAGCTATATCGCTATCTGTTGAAAGCTTTGAGGAGTCCTGACTTCTGTGAGTCTACCAAACCCAGCTCACTCTAGGGCCCTGAAAGGCCTAGCTCTGGTGGGAGTAGAGAAGGTGGTGCTTTTTTTGGTTTCTGGGCAGCCAGGCCCAAGGCAGAAGGAACTGGGGAGGAGGCTGGAGGGAGCGGGTCTTGCTCACGCCTCCAGCTCTGTAGCCCCAGCTGAGGGGGCAGGGGCGGGGAGCTGGCAGAACCCTATCTTTTGTGAGTCAGCTACCAAGGCATTTGCAGAGCTCTGATGGTGTGTAAATGATGGTTTTTGTTTGGATTTTTAAAGCTGTTCCCACTTGAAAGCGCTTTAAGATACAGAAATAAAAACACAAGCAATTGGGAAGCACATGGAAAATGACCCAAACATTATGTATTTTTTTTGTACTGAGGATTGAACCTAGCAGTATTCTACCTCTGAAGTACAGCACAGCCCTTTTTAATTTTTTTTTAACCTTGAAACAGAGATTAAGCTGTCGAGGCTTGCGGTGAACCTGCAATCCTCTAGTTGCAGCCTCCAAAGTACTGGGCATGCAGACATGCGCCACCACGCCTGACTCTAAGCATAGTGTCTTACTAGTGTGCACTTGAGGAAATTCCTCAGCTTCTCCCAGCCTGGTTTCTCTTCTGTAAAATGGGGAGGATGCTACCTTGTTTGCAGGGTCATTGTATTAATAGTAGAGAAAGAGCTGGATGTGGTGGCACACACGTGTAATCTCAGAGCTTGGGAGGCTGAGACTGGAGGATCACAGGTTTGAGGACAGCCTCAGCAAGTAGTGAGATTCTCATCAACCTAGAGAGACCCTGTTTCAAAATAAAAATAAAATAGGGCTGGGGGCAGAATGCCCCTGGGTTCAATCCCCAGTACCATACACACACACAAAAAAGAGAAATCCCAATACCTGTCCATTTCTAGAATGCCTTATACTAGAATCCCAAAACCTGTCCATTTCCCTTCCTTTCCCAGTGAACAGACCTGTCATGGAGCTTATACCAACTGGAAGCACTTATTCTTTAGTTGCCAGAGTTTAGTGGCTTCCACTATACATTGAATTTTTTTATTACTCTTTTATTTGTGCATTGTAATTGTACATCATAGTGAGGTTCATAGTGATACATTCATATATGCAGACATCACATCTCCACCCCACCCCATACATGATAGTGAGATTCATAGTGATAGATTCATATATTCACATAACATTTTTGGCATAGCCTCAAATATCGCTGAGGAGAAGGAAGTTCTTTGTTTTTTTGTTTGTTTGTTTTGTGGTACCGGGAATTGAACGCAGGGGCGTTCTACCTCCGCGCTACACCCCCGGCCCTATTTTTTATACTTTATTTTGAAACCGGGTCTCACGAAGTTGCGGAGGGCCTCACTAAGGAGAGAGAGAAAGAGAGAGACAGGGAGAGAGAGAGAGAGAGAGAGAGAGAGAGAGAACGCTGGGATCCTCCGGTCTCCGCCTCCCAAAGTACTGGGATTACAAGCGTGTGCCACCACGCCCAGCTGGAAGTTCTGTTTTGTTGGCCATGGTTACATGGTTTGCATATTTTGTGTGTGTGTGTGTAGTATTGGGGATTGAACCCAGGGGCGTTCTACCTGTGAGATACACCTCCAGCTCTATTCTATTTTTTATTTTGAAATAGGCTCTTGCTAAATTAGTGAGTGCTGTGGGCCTCAAACTTGTGATGCTCCTGTTTCAGCCTCCCAAATACTGGTATTACAGGTGTGGGCTATTGTGCCTTGGAACAGCTTACACGTGTGTGTGTGTGTGTGTGTGTGCGCACGCGCGTATGTGTGTTACTGAGGATTGAACCCAGGGGTGTGTTACCTCCAAACTACACTCCCAGCCCTTTTTATTTTTTGCTTTGAAACAGGGTTTTGCTAGGTTGCTGAGGCTGGTCTTGAACCTGCGATTTTCTCAGTCTTTCAAGTACTGAAATTACAAGTGTACACCTCCATGCCTGGCTCACTTTACACCTTTTTTATTTTGGTACTGGGCATTCTGCCTCTGAGCTACACCCCCAGCCCTATTTTATTTTGAAACAGGGTCTCACTAGGTTGCTGAGTCTCATTGCATTACGGAGGCTGGCCTCAAACTTGTGATCCTCCTGTCTCAGCCTCCCAAGTAGTGGGATTACAGGCGTGCACCACCACGCCTGGCTTCAGTTTACACCCTTTAAAGCCACGATTCAAACCTACCTGGCCACTGGCCTTGTGGATATCAGAATGTGTGAGGGGCTTAATTCAGCTGGACCTTCTCTGAAGGTTGTCTTATATGGACCTGGACCAAAGTAACTCCAACCTGGCCCGGTTTGGAAATGAACTCAGGGTGGAGTTTCAAGAGCAAGAAACAGGCCAGAGCTAGAGGCTGACTGGGGACAACTGGAGGAGAGCTGAAAACACTGTTTGCTTCCCAAATATCTAGGGAATTTCATCTGCGCTCTACCAGTTTCGGGAGCTTGTGTGTGAGGGTGAGACGAGTCCATTACTAAGCAGTACACAAATATATTATTGGTAATCTTGCTGTCACTGCCCACGAAGCACAGCCTCCTCATCGCCTGACAGCGCTCCACTTTCCACCCTGTGCAGGAGGGAACCGAGTCTCCTTTTGAAAGCCCTCCCCTAAGCTAGACTGCAGATGCTGGGATGGGAGGGCTGAGTCATCTTCCTCTTCAAAGAAAACCCAAGTGTACCAAAGCCACAGAGCAGAAGTATGTTTTCTATACAGATCATTTGTTTCAATACACGGCTGCTCTTCTAGGCTATCAACCCAAGAGCTGAGGACACTGACTTCCCTCTACCCCAAAGTATCTTTCAGTGTCATCTGTGCTGTTCCCCAACTCCACAGCCAGCTATCAGCAGGATTGCACCTCTTTTTTTTTTCTTTTTTGGTACTGGGGATTGAACCCCTGGGCATTCTACCTCTGCGCTATACCCCCAGCCCCCTTTTTATTTTTTAAAACAGGGTCCTAAGCTGGTTGTGGTGGCACACACTTGTAATCCCAGTAATTTGAGACAGGAGGATCACAGGTTCGAGACCAGCCTCGGCAACTTAGAGAGACCGTTTCAACATAAAAAATAAAATTGGGCTGAGGATGTAGCACGATAGAATGCCCCTGGGTTCAATCCTCCTGTCTCAGCCTCCCAAGGACTGGAATTACAGGTGTGCGCCACCACACCCAGCTTGTTTTTTAATTTTGAAACAAGTTGCTGAAGGTCTTGCTAAATTGCTGAAGCTGGCCTCCAACCTGCAGTCTCAGCCTCTCAAGTACTGGGATTATAGGCATGAGCCACTGCACCAGGCTCAGGCCACCAGTTTTGATTTTGCCATTAGGCAAGGAGGGTCAAAATAGTCTAAGGCAGCTGATTTCAGAGCTGGAGTGTATAGCCTGAGGCTGCTATTCACCCTAAGGATAGGCCGATGTTTTTTGTGAGAGGAAATGCCCTCGTCTCATACACACACTTGTTTTTCCCTTCCAGTTCTGGGGATCAAACCCAGGGCCTCCTACATGCTAGACAAATGCTCTACCACTGAGCTATAGCCCCATCTCTTTTTATTTTGAAACAGGGTCTCGCCAAGTTGCCCAGACTGGCCTCAAACTTTAATCCTCCTGCCTCAGACTCCTAAGTAGCTGGGATGAAAGGCATGTGTCACCACTCCCTGCAGAGGACGACTCTTATAGTACTTTCTCTGGAGCTCTCATTTGTACTGGCCAAGGCAAGTAGGACTAGGTAGGTGGGATGGCACGATAGACTGACCCTTTAATCTTCATTCACCTACAGCTCTAATTCCTGAATATAGTGCTGTGTGGCAGGGAAAGTACTGGCTTCTGTTCTCTCCCCTAATAGCGTTGGATTATTTTACAGAATGGGATGTTGCCCATAGGGTTCACTCTATGTGCTCAGCAGGAAAGAGAAAGTATGGGGAGCTCAGATGCCTGGCAATTCCCTGCCCATGGCTGATGAACCAGATCTCACTATAAACCCAGAGACCAATAGCTGAACCTCCCTGCTCTCCCACCCCACAAAAAAGCAGCTGATATCTACATTCTTGCACAAGCTCCCATAATAGAAGGGGTTTTATTATTTTAAAGGGAATTCATACAGCCATTGATTATATAGAACCATTTGCTAGTGCTCTCTTCTGTCCACTTAAATGAGAATACACCAGAATGAGAATTAGTAATGCCAAAACAAGATCACTGGTCATTATCTAAGGTACAAACACACACGTAATTGTTTGATACTTTATTGAATGCAAAAGCAAGCTTTGCCTTTATTGCACAGAGCTGAAGCAGGAGCCCAGGGAGAGGAAGATGACCGTGTTTCCTTGGCAGGGAAAGTGTGAGCCCCGTAGTCCTGTCGAGATGTGGGAAGATCAGCCCATGTTCTGTCGGTTGCCATAGCCCCTAGGGTGAGTATCCTTCCAGTCATCCCACTCCCGTGCTCTGTGCAATTTATTCTCATCATCCTCTTCCTCCTTTTGTTCTTGATCTTCCTTTTGCTCAGCAGTTAGTTTGACCTCAGCTAAAGTGGGGATATAGGAAATTGGGGGTGAGAAATCCAGGTCATGGCAATAAACAGTGTCGGGGGCCTTGGTTCCACTCTGAACATGACCACAGACAATGAAAAGAGAAATAGAGCTAGCTGCCTGCCCTGGGCTCAGCAGAAGTGGGGAAAGTACTTGTGCTAATTATTCCTAATACCTACTAAATAATAATAGAAAGGATGCTCTGGCTGAGTGTGGTGGCGCATGCCTGTAATCCCAGTACTTGGGAGGCTGAGATAGGAGGATTGCAGGTTTGAGGCCAGACTCAGCAACTTATCAAGACCCTGTTTCAAAATAAATAAATAAAAAGGGCAGGGAGCGTAGCTCAGAGGTAGGATGCCCCTGGGTTCAATCCCCAGTACCAAAAACAAACCAAAGAAAAAAAGGAAAAAGAAAAAAGGATGCTCTGAGTGGTTCTCATAAGAAGTAAAAATAACCATAAAAGGTGCTCCCCCTAGAATAAATTCTATTTTGTGAAAGAATTCTTGCTAAAATAGCCAATAACCCCTACCCCAAATAAAAACATCATCACCAATGATAAAACCCAACAATCCAAAACCACCAAAGTAAAAAATATTTATGGCTTCTCTCACTTTTGTGGCAGCCTACATTCTCCCTTGAATGTGTACTTCTTACTTTCCTAAATAAATCTATATTTATATATATATAATTTTATGATCTGTGAATGGCCAGGGAGGTGGGGTTGCAGGGGACTTTGCCTCTTCTACTCATTCCATTTATTATAACTATGCAATTTTTGGTATTGGGGAATGAACACAGGGGCAGTCTTCCTCCAAGCTACACCCCAACCCTTTTTATTATTTATTTATTGGTACTGGGAATTCAACTGAGAAGTATTCTACCTCCAAGCTACACTCCCAGCCCTTTTTAAAATTTTTTCTTTACTTTGAGATAGGGTCTTGCCACGTTGCTGAGGCTGGCCTCAAATGTGTGATCCTCCTGTCTCAGCCTCCCCAAGTACTGGGATTACAGGTGTACACCACCACATCCAACTCCTTTTTATTTTGAAACAGGGTCTTGCTTAGTTGCTGAGGGCTTCGCTAAGTTGCCAAGGCAGGCCTCAAAGCCTTCCAAATACTGGGATTACAGTGTGCACCACCATGCCTGGCTATGCATTTTTTTTTGTTATGACAATCATGGGCATTTGGATCTAGAACAAAGAATGCCTATGTGTTGTTTTGCATGTACTTGGAACAGGTTCTGATGTCCAAATGGCACTTATGCAGTGCACACCCAGAAGAAATTAAGCTAACTGCTACACCTCTCTTTTACATTAGTTTTTTCCTTTATGAGGCAAAGCAGCTTTTTCCTGGCTAGCCTGAGTTTGCCCATGAGAAATATTCTCATTACTATGATGAAGAATGAAATATGTGGGGATCTGATCTCGTCTAACAGTTTAGGAGTCTGGTGTTCTTTTCTTCTTTTAACCCCTTTATTGGAAAATAAAAGAAACCAGAAACCACACAAATATTTTATGTATGTTTTTACAAGGAGGTCTTAGAGCCTCAATTCCAGTCAATGAATAGATCTTCTGTAGCCTTCCAGCAGTGTCTTCATGTGCATCATACAAATCATGAGCCCCCTCTCCCAATGAAAGTAATTACTGTAT
>PVJS01046546.1:0-15780 GCA_004027185.1 Glis glis
AGAGAGAGCAAGAGAGAGACAAGAGAGAGAGACATCAGAGATTGCAGACATGCCTCTGAGAGAGAGGGAGAGAGAGGGGAGAGAGAGAGGAGAGAGGGAGAGAGAGAGACAGACAGACAGAGAGAGACAGAGAGACAAAGACAGAGAGACAGACAGAGAGAGAGGGAGAGAGAGAGGGAAAGAGAGATCAGAGATTGCAGGCATGCCTCTGAGAGAGAGAGAGGGAAGAGAGAGAGAGAGAGAGAGAGAGAGGAGAGAGAGACAGGAGAGGAGAGAGAGAGTGAGAGAGGAAGAGAGGAGGGAGGGAGAGAGGAGAGAGAGAGAGCAAGAGAGAGACAAGAGAGAGAGAGAGAGATCAGAGATTGCAGACATGCCTCTGAGAGGGAGACAGAGAGAGAGAGAGAGAGAGAGAGACAGAGAGAGAGAGGAAGGGAGGGAGGGAGGGAGGAGAGAGAGACAGAAGAGGAGAGGAGAGAGAGAAGAGAAAAGGAGAGAGAGAGAGAGAGGGAGGAAGAGAAGAGAGAGAGCGAGACAGAGGGGAGAGGGAGAGAGAGAGAGAGAGAGAAGGGGAGAGAGAGAGAGAGAGAGAGAGAGAGAGGGAGAGAGGAGAGAGAGCGAGAGAGCGCTAGCTCAGAGATTGCGGTCATGCCTCTCTGCTTCTGGGCTGCTCTTGTATCTTTAGACCAAGTCCCCAGAGACCTCTCACTCATCTAATTTAACAGCTTATAAACTTTAAAGCAGGCCCTTTATCTCATTTTCCTGGTGAAAAGCAACACTGCTTACAGCTGAGAATGCCCTCGAAGGGCTCATAATTATACTTGACGTTAGCCAGTTAAGGCTGTTGGATTTCGTAGTCAAGCTGCATCTTCTACTTCCTTTTCTCCTATTTTTCCCACTCGCTGCCATATATTATTTATGTTTTCTGTAGTATCACCACATCATAAACTCATTGAGAATAAGACATAGCTTGCAGTATTTCAATCTCTCCAAATTCTTCTCTGCAACCTATTTAGAGTGGTACACATATTAACTGCTCAATACAAATTTAGAAATCTTTACATAGTTATAGAGAGTGACATAAAATACTTCTAAATAGTTATAAATTCACCATATAACTGAAAACCAAAAATGAGCTTGACTATTAAGACATAATAGGATTATCTTTGGTTTTTTTTTGTGCTGCTTATGACAAGCAACTATGAAAGAAGCAAAATATTTTTAGGAGGATTTCTGTAGGACCAGAAATAAAAATTATCCTATAACGGGAGTATTCAGAGAAAATATTATAGATCCACGTTGCCTCTTGTTTTATTAGGAAGAAGTGAGAAAATTGTGAGTGTATAAAAACATCTTTTAAGTTTGTACTACCAAAAATAATAAAAATAGTGAAGTACATCTCTAACTTTATAGATTTTAATATTTATATAAAAACCCTCTTAACATATATGTGAGGAAAGGGAACTGTATCAATAATACAAAATTTAAAAAATATAAAAATGACATGATTTATTTTGAAATTGTTGATGTGGTATTTAGGCTAATCAGTTTTTTAAATCTTAAAATTATTTTGTTTTCCAAATATAAACAGATCCAAGGAAGTATCTACAAACATACAGAGATGAATAAAGCTTTCCCAATGACGAACCCATTTGAAGATAATTAGAAATTGATTCCATTATGCATCACAGAGAACCTGGGTGATCAGGTTATGCTGCTTACTAATGCTGATCAGTGTTTGATAACCTCGTTATTGTTCTAGCACCATGTAATCCATATAATGAGTATTGTCTCAAGGTCCATGAAATTCCTTTGGAATAAGGGAAAGGAAACCCAGTGTGTGAAGTTGCAAAGTCTTTATGAGGCCACTAGTACTTACACAGATAGAATATAGACGAAGACTCTCAGTTTTGTAATGGCAGCATCCATGTCTGAATCAGCTTCCTACTTTCTATGGAAGATTTTCTCAAACCTGTCTGTTCATCTGAGTCACTTGAGTTATTAAAAACAACAGGTACTTATGTGTTACCTCTAACTATAGAAGCCACATCTCTTTTTTAATTTTATTTAAAAAAGTTTAGGGGGTCCCGGGGATTGAACTCAGGGGTATTCTACCTCCGAGCTATAACCCCAGCCTGTTTTTTTTTACACTTTTATTGGTGCAATGTAATTATATAACATAGTGAGACTGAAGCCACATCTCCTAAGGATGGGGTCTTCGGAACATTCTTTTTAAAACCTTCTCGGATTATTCTGAAACATTTGATCATTAGTTAATGCTTTGGTTTTCATGGTCAGAGTGTACACAATGCAGCAAATCAAAAAAAATCTGCTGAATGACAGAGACAATAATTTTTTAAAGTGGCAGCTAATATGCCAGTGCTCAGAAGTGCCTACACTTCATTTTTGCTGATTTGAGGCCAATTAACGCAGCATTCCTTTATTTATCTTGTAGTATAAAAAGGGCAACTAATAAATGAGATGTTGGTTACACATCTCATGAAAATACTATACTCGAAAATCCTCATTGTGCAAAATCAGTTATGTTGGGGCTGGAGGTGGAGCTCAATGGCAGAACAGGGCCCTGGATTCCATCCCTAGCACCATAAACAAACAAACAAACAAACAATTAAACAAACTAGATGATCAGGGTTACACTTTGGGAGAAACACACCTATAAATTCAACTTCATTCAGTATGATACTACAGTGGAATGAGATGAGATTTGCCTTTTTAGAACTCCAGTGTTCGAGATGGCTTCAGTATAAATACTCTCATTTGGAGCACGGTTAGGATCTGTGATTTTACAAGAGTATCTCATGTCTGATGATGTAAATGCCTCTTCCTTTCCCTGTCTCGCCTTTATTTTTGTTCCACTGTAATTCTAGACTTTCATTCCATCTAAGATAAAAGCAATATGGTGCCTCCCATTTCTTCAGCCTTCCCTTCCTCTAAATACTGACCAAGAGAGATGAAAAACAACACAAAATAGAAGGAAAACATCCCTCCTTGGGGCCTCTGCAGTAGTCCTCTAATTTAGCACATTTGCAAACACGAATACGATGAGAGCTGCAGGCTCCATGTGTGGTGGTTTTGTTTGTAGGTCTCACACACAACGAGAATGACGGGCAGTGATACCACTAGCTTTGCTGGGCTGAGCTCACCTTTGCAAGTCTTCCTGCCTCTTGTACTTGACTCCTTCGCTGTGCACTCTCAAGACGGCCCTCTGCTCACGTGTGTGTCCCAACCCATCCTGGAAGCTTTCGCAGCATCTGCATTTAAGGGTTTCCTACCAAACCTTTATGCTGCTGCATAAAGACAGATCTCAGTAGTCGCCCCCCTCCAAGACCAGAAAGCACAAGTTTCTTTTCTTTGTGCTTACTTGGCTCTGCCTATGTCGACCAATGCTGAAACTTTCAAGTTCCTGGATATTATTTTGTAATTCATCCTGGAAGGCATTGTCTCCATAGGACTTTAGTGTGATCAGTAAGTCAGTCCTCCCTCAGCAGGCAAAGATGACAATCCCATCCATCATGCCCTTAGTACTTTCTTTTACAGACAACTGCCACCTCCATGGCTCTTGGCTGCCATATAAGTGAATAGACATGACCTTCAGAAAATGTCAGTGTCAGGAAGGGGCATTAAAAATGTCAACATTGTTCATTATCCTTGAATATGTAAACATCACTTGGACCCCAATGAAATGGATTACGTTGCTTCTGACATAACTCGGTCCCATTACCCATTGATTGAGACAGAAAGCCGAATATATTAAAAAGGGATTACTCAGTTTCTATAGAGGATGCCACCACAACATCTTGCCTTCCTCTTATCTAACATGGCTTTCCTCAGGCACTTTATATCTTTGTTTCCTTTTGTTGCTGACATTATTATTCCTTCAGTTCCCCTATTAGTCTATTCCCATGGTGAACACGTACTATTCATTTCTTTCTCTTTGCTCATAACAGACAGATTGCAAATGTGATTTTTCTAGATCCGCCCCTGGCCAGGCAGTGTTCCTGCGCTCAGCACCAGGCAGCCAGCGGAGCCTGAGCTGCATTTGGCAACTGGCAGGATTCCCAGGGTCATTCTCTACCAAGCCAGAAGTCTCTGTCATGAGGCTCATACACTGGAGTAAAGGAAAAACACAGAAAGTACTACTAATATTTATTTTACATTACCTCTAATTTTTCCTATGTTCTCCATTTTTCTACAAGTTTTAAAAGGCTATCGCTCATTTGGTAGTTTAAGTATAACTATACATAAATGAATTATCTATTTTGGAGCATAAGCTAGTTAAAAAAACCAGCTTGATAAGATATAAGAATAAACAAGTGTAGAGACCATTGTCAAATGCTCTCAGATGCACACTGTCAGCCCCCTGGGTTTTGAGTGGCAGTCCTGTAGGTTAATCTGATAATGATTCACTTACCATTTATTGCTTCATTCAAAAATATTTAGATAGAGTTTATAATTGTACCAAACATGGTGTAAAAAATGGTAAAAATGGTAAAGAATATAGTCATTGAATTCGTTAAGTTTCTAAACAGAAGAAAAGCAGGTAACCATAATGTTTTGTTTTTGCAGTTCCCTTTGTCTAGCATCACTTTTTCTCGATTCCTATTTATGAACTGCTATTTGCCCTTCAATATCAACTGGGATGCGATATCCTCTAGGATGCCTTCTCTACCTCATTCGGAGTTGAGTTAAGCTGACCTCTTTCAGGGCTCAGGCACTAGTCCTTCCATACAAAACAGTGTCTCCAGCCGAGTCTACCAGGCTTGAAATAATATTGTAGCACTATGTTCTTGAGTCCATATTTGCCAAGAATCTGTGATATAGTAGGATACTTGAGTACCTGCTCTAGTAGAGGCCAGATGAATATGTCTCAACTGGAAAGAAAGGGATAGATGTTTATAGTCTGAGACAATGGTTCTTAAACATTAGCATGCATCAAAATCTTAAAACACAGACTACTGGGTACCATCCTGAGAGTTTCTGATTATTAGTTTTAGATTGGGGCTGAGAATGTACATTCTTAGAATTTTCAAAGTAATTCCCCCAGCATAGTATAGGAACTGTGTTTTGAGAACTGCTTGTCTTAGGAAATGGTGAAGGGGATTTAAAAGTTTCACCTTGCCGGGTGTGGTGCCAGATACTTGTAATCCCAGTACTTGGGTGGCTGAGACAGGAGGATCACAGGTTCGAGACCAACCTCAGCAACTTAGTGGGGCCCTCCACAACTTAGTGACACCCTGTTTCAAAATAAAAGAATAAAATAGGGCTGACAGTGAGGCTCGGAGATAGAATGTCCCTGGGTTCCATCCCCAGTACCACACACACATACACACACACACACGCACAAAGTTGCACCTCTTGTTCCCAACTATATTCCATCCAATTCTGTCATTACTGATAATCTAGGTTTCCTAAAATAGTCTTTAAGATACTTAGAATCTGAATTGTGATTTTTTTTTCTTTAGGTAGGTCTATTTACCATCAGTCCACAATAATACCCACCCAGAAGGCGCAGCAATAAGCCAAAATATTGAATCCATGAGCTATTTCACAGATAGAAGGCAATTTTGAAGAGATACATTAATATATTGTGTTTTTAAATTCCAATGAGGTTTCCTTGCTGTATACTGATTTGAGCAGTATAGGATTAAAGAAATCCAAGCCTTGACTGGAGAAGTAGTCTCATTTAAAGTTTTCTCCAAGATTCATGTAAAGAGGAAAGGTTAAATGACAACCTAGAAAAATAGAGTTCTTTAATCCTTTAGTAAATTCTAATTAGAGGTCAGTTGTCCCACTGTTACAATGCCTATAGATGACTTTACATATGTGTTTCTTAAGTCAAAGTTAAATATAAGTTCTGCTGACCTTTAATCAAGACTGCAGAATCCAGGAATGGCTTATCAATGTCCTAATAAAAGAGGCACAACTGGGGAGTGTGGGATTGGAGAGGAGGGACGAGGCTCTCAGTTTTCTAATCAGAAAGCCCATTCTGTAGGCAGCCAGTACACTTGCTTCTGTGAACTCAAAACTCAATCCAACAATGGGCATTTTATCAATTAGCATTCTGCATGTCAGAGATGAGTTTTTACTTATGAAAATGGTGGCTTGTTCAGTAGTAAGACTATTATTAGAAATGGGCTTATATTGGTGACATTAGAGTTACTGAAGATACGTGGTTTAGCTAAAAATATTCTACAAATGTTCTCTATCCTTGCATCAAAAGGCAAGAGACCTTCTACTCTTTATCCTTAGGGCTTATATATTAGATAAATCATTAAAGAACCCTGTGTCTTTCTAGGAACTCAAGTGGATTCTATTAACTTGCAGCCAGCCTCTGGAACTGAGCATTTGCTTTACAAAAATGATCCATGGAATACAGTAATAAAAATACCCAATAGTAGAGACAATTGGAGTTTCCCTAAGCATTAGGAGTTGCATCAGCTTTGTGCATGTATGGTGTGTGTGTGTGTGTGTGTGTGTGTGTGTGTGTGCGCACGCATGTGTGTGTGTGTGTGTGTGTGTGTGTGTGTGATCTTTAGAGCCCTGTTTTGGCCTACAGGAGTCAGGGGACAGAAATGGGTTCTGCGTTTCTTTGCAATTTTCCAGACTCTTCTAAGAACCTATCAAATGTTGATAGAGGTGTGTCGATATCTTCCAGTATTATTGTATTTTGGTCTATCAGAGTCTTAATATCAAGTAGTGTTTGTTTTATGTAAGTGGTGTACCCAAATTTGGGGCATAAATGTTTCCTATCATTATATGTTCTTGCTAGATTGTTCAATTTATCAGTAGGAAGTGACTCTCTTTGTTTCTTCTATAAGTTTGGCTTGAAATTTACCTTGTTGGATATGAGAGTAAATACTCCTGCTTGCTTTCAATATATATTTCCATGGAATATCATTTTCCATCCTTTCTCCTTTAGCCTGTGACTACCTTTGCCTATAAAATGAGTTTCTTGTAAACAACATATTGCTGGATTTTGATTTTTAATCCACTTTGCCAGTCTATGTCTTTTAATTGGGAAGTTGAGATCATTTACATTTAGTGTTAATATACAGAGATGTTTGCTATATTCTGTTGTATGGAATTACATCTTCTGTTTGATTCAGTTTTAGTTCTCCTTTACTTAGTCGATTTTCTAATGGAATTTGTCCCCTATCTGGCTCTGGAGTTTATTTTTCATTTCTTCTTTGTATATTATTTCTTTAAGTGTTTTCTGTAGAGCCCATTAATTCTTTCAGTTTTTTCTTATCTTGGAATATTTTTATTTCTCTGTTCATTTTCAAGATAGCTTTGCTAGATATAGAAATCTTGTTTGGAAGTTGTTTTCTTTCAGAGTTTGGAGTACATTATTCTAAGCTCTGCTAGCTTGGATCTGGGGAAGGACATAGATTTTGGAATGTGGGTTTGGGAATTCCCCTACTCTTCTGTAAGGTTTCAGCAGTTCAGAATCTGAGATTATAAGCATCACTTTTGAACACCTTGAAGAGATAGGAAGAAAGGAAATGGAATACAGAATTTCCAAATAGATCCTTGGTGGATCTTCCTTTGGATTTGGATTCCAAAATGACTGTATCTGAGGAATAAGGATGAATAAAAAATAGACCCTCAGAAGGGTTACAGTTCAGTTTGGACTAATCTGAATTGCTACAATTGAACTTTAACAATCCTAGATTCTTAATTTTCCTAGATCTTATAGTCTTCTCTACACTAAGATAATAATAATATAGGCTTCAAATAATTTTTGTGAAGGATTTTGCCACAATTAATAAGAAAATAACTAGATTCACAAACAAGACTACTTTATTGAAAACTAACAGAAACATTTAACATCAGAATCATATGTTCCATGTGTCCCCAAACAGACATTTTAAATAATAACATTTTAAATAATAAAAGCATGGTTATTATTTGTAAAGACGTAATAGAAAAGACTGAGCCTTTCAGCAAAACCTAGGAACTCAGAAATGGACATTTAAAACTGAAAAATATAATATTTGAAATGAAAAACTCAAAGAGTTTAATATTATGTGTTTAATAATAGAAGCACAGAAAAGACAGAATTAATAACTCAGAAGACGGGTCAAAAGAAACTAATTATAAGGAGGAATGGAGAAAAAAAAGGATTAAAAATAGGCATATGGGTATATGACAGAAAGGAGATAATACGAAGCTTCAACACATATGTTATTGCAGACCCAAAAAAAGAGAAGAGGGGAAAAGGTACAAACAATATTTAAAGTGGTAATGATTGAGAAACGTCCAAAATGATGAGACATATACCATAAATACAAGAAGCCCTAAAGCTCAAGTGTGATAAATAGAAACAACAACACCTCTGAGGACATTATAATAAAGTATGGAAAACAAAAGAAAAAAATTGCTGGGCATGGGGGTGCACGACTGGAATCCCAGTACTTGGGAGGCTGAGACAAGAGGATTGCAGGTTCAAGACCAGCCTTAGCAACTTAGTGAGACTCTCAGCCACCTAGATAGACTCTGTTTCAAAACAAAAAATAAAAAAAAAGGGCTGGGGGTATAGCTCAGAGGTAGAATGCACCTGGGTTCAATATCCAGCATAAATAAATAGATAGACAGATGATAGATAGATGATAGATAGATAGATAGATAGATAGATAGATAGATAGGGCTGGGCATTTGTCTCAGAGGTAGAATGACTCTGGATTCAATTCCCAGTACAAAAAAAAGGAGAGAGAATATTAAAAGCAGATATAAAAATACCTGAGTGAAGTACTGCAGATGACTTCTATATGGAATTAGTGAATGCTAAAAGGTAATGAAGTGATAGCTTTAAACCTTTTAAATAAAATCATTGCTACCTATTATAGCCAGCAAAAATATCCTGTAAGAATGGAGATTAAATAAATATCAATTATATGAGATTTATATATACAGATGTAGATTTGTATTATTAGTAAAGCATGTAAGAGACAAACAGGTTAAATAACGTTTTAAGAACCTGTATCATTGAGGAATTGATGAAAGTATTAATTTATATTAGATCTAAAGAAGTCAAGGATGCATGCTTTAATCTCTGTGGCAATTCCCAACAGAAAGAGTATAAAACTTCTGAGGCTATTGAGGACAAATGGAATAACAAATAAAATACATCAATCAGATGGATTAAAAAAAGCACTTTTGAGATAATAGACCTGGGTATACACACACACACACACACACACACACACACACATACACATACACACACGCATGCACAGTGACAGTAGCAAATATAAATAATCTAATTAAATGCAACGATTGTGTTACTAGATATAAAACAAAACCCATCTGTATATTGCTTATGAGTAACAATGAAAATAAAAAAAATATGGCATGATAAAAGTAAAATGATGTAAAATACTGGATCATGCAAACATAGCCAAAATAAAGTGGTTTGGCTGCATTAGTGTTATACAGGATTTTTAAAACAAAAGTCATTGTTAGAGATAGAAGAGATATATGAACATTATTAAAAATATCAAGATACCTGGAAAATACGATGATTCTTTCTCTATGTGTACACTCTCTCATATCCCATTGATTCTGTTTCTCTGGAGAACCCTGACTAGTAACTCTCTAGAGCTTTGTTTTAGTTCTTAACCACCTGGTTTGGCCACCACATTTTTACTCCACAAGTATAATGAGATGCAACAGAATTGGGTCCTCGCACTTTTCCCTTTTATCCTTGAGATAGGCAGGATGATGGTCCCCCCAAAGGTGTTCATGTTCAAATCCCATGAACTTCTGAATATGCTACCTTACATGACAGGAGCCACTTTAGAGATGAAGTGAAATTGAGAATCTTGAGATAGAGAAACTGTCCTGGGTAATCCAGAGAGACCCAATGGAATCACAAGCACTTTTTAAGAGGGAGGCAGGAGGATGGGAGTAGAGCCAGAGTTCTGCGTAGCATGCCATTGTATCTCCAGGAGGAGCCGCAAGCCAAAGGATACAGGTGCTTTCCAAAACTTGAAAGGCTTCAAAAAGAACTGGTCCACCATCACCTTGTCTTTAGTGCCCTAAGCCCCATTTTCAGACTTCTGAGTTTCAGAACTTAGAGAAATGATGCTATTTTAAATGACCATGCTTAGGGTAATTGGTCACAGCCATGCGGCCCCGTTTTTCCTCACTCTTGGCCTTTCCTATATTGAGCTCCAGAGACCTTCCCAGGACAACATTAAATCCTGCACAGAGACAAAGCCCCAGGTCAGATGCCCTCTTCTCTTGCAAACCTTCTCAGCATAGTTGGAAGTAATTCATGGTCCTCTCACACTCTAGACGCCCCGCGGCATGGACAGTCCATTCAGCACACATGACTTAATTCTAATCACTTGAGATCCAAGTTCTAGAACTCCATGCGGCTCCACAGTTACAGTTCATGGGCTTCGCAGGTGCTAGGCATACATATTCATTGAAGGAACAAACTGAAGAATGTTATCATAAAATATTTCCAAATACTTCTAGTATTGTATGCAACAGTTGATATTTCACATCAAAGTACAAAAATAAATTGTAGCTTACGTTTGCAACTTCAGATGGTCCGTGTAATATCTGTTCCATGTAATGATTTAGGTCTCTGAATCTTTTGTGATCTGAATTTGTAAAAGGTAAGTGCCACCAATGGGGAAACCTGTGGAAAGAGAGAAAAAAGGATAACTTCATGACTTTGAAAACTGGCCTCTTCCTCCCAGGATTGTTCACGAAGCTAACAGCTGCCCGAGATGAAGTGAAATTGAATGGGAACATTTGAGAAAGCCAGAGTAGACAACAATTAATCCCGAGAGACTCCTGGACATGGCTGTGGTCACTTGTCCTATGTTAACTGTCATAGTAATATTAATTTAATTACATTCAACAACAAATTAGTTTATATTTATAATTAATTCATATTATATTTTCTTACTGTACTGTCCTTCAAAGACATGTGGGGACTTGCTCCATACTTTCTGAAGTTAATGATTAATTAACCCTTGTTTCAAAGTTCAAGTTGGACTCTATCTTCTGGGTTCACTACAGACATACTAGGGTAGCTGCTTTAGACATTTTTCCAAGTGACATATGCTTACATCTGGAACTTTTGGAACAAAGTAATGCTTTTCCCAAAAGCATGACTTGCAGCCTTTCCTCTGCACTCTATGATGACTGGTCTTGGTGGGCTAGACTGGATTAAGACCAGTTACTAGGTGGGATGACCTGTTCATGGTCTCATGTGATAACACAGGTGGGTGCTTAAATATGTCTTTTTGTTTTGTTTTGTTTTGAACCCAGGGGCTTCTACCTCTGAGCTACACCACAACCCTTTTTATTTTTTATTATTTTGAAATAGGATCTCACTAAGTTTCTGAAGCGGGCCTCCAAACCAGCGATCCTCCTGTCTCAGCCTCCCAAGTACTTGATGTGATTAATAGGTGTGTGTTACCACGCCCAGGTTATATGCATCATTTTAGGAACTATCTAGTAGCTTCCTCTGACTGTAGTCTGTTTGTTGCCTAATCCCTATTTCTGCTTTTCTTAAAAAAATTTTTTGGGTAGAAACCAACACCTGGCTACCATGCTTCCTGGGGAAATGAACCTGGGGCTGGTGAAGTAGGTAACACCTTCCTGACACCCCATTCATTGCTCCTCTTTGGAAATGGCAGGGAAGTGCAAAGTGGACATGCTCCCATATTTAAATAGTTAACATGTCATATTTTAAAAAGTGTTTTGACGATCTAAGAATTAAAGTATTAAAATTTTGTGTTTTTTTTTTTTGTTGTTGCTGGAGATCTAACCCAGGGGCGTTCTACCTCTGATATCTATGAGCTACATCACCAGCCCTATTTTATTTTTTATCTGGAAATGGTCTCACTAAGTTGCGGAAGCTGACCGCGAACCTGCGATCCTCCAGCTTCAGTCTCCCAAGTCCTGGGATTACGAGTGTGCACCATCATGCCCGGCTAGAGTATTACAATTTTTCATCTGGATTTAGCTGTCTTGAAAATGAGTTCCAATGCACAATTAACTAAAAATACAACAGAATATGCATACACACACATATAAATACATTTGTGGTCATTTTTTGGGAAAATAATTTGATAAATAGATGGCTTAGGCTGGTTTAAAAATATTCATTCATATATCTAGACATGAATTTTCCTTATTGGTAGAATAAAACAGTTCATCATAAGTTTTGTTGATGTTTTATAGATACACATCCTAAAAATTCTTGTGCATAAATAGGTGCATAGGAATTGAGAAATTCTACTATAGCCGGGCTTGGTGGTGCACGCTTGTAATCCCAGTACTTTGGGAGGCAGAGACCGGAGGATCCGGGTTCGCGGCCAACCTCAGCTCTCTCTCTCCCTGTCTGTCTCTCTCTCTCTCTCTCTACTTAGTGAGGCCCTCCACAACTTCGTGAGACCTGGTTTCAAAATAAAGTATAAAAAAAATAGGGCCGGGGGTGTAGCGCGGAGGTAGAACGCCCCTGGGTTCAATACCTGGTACCGCAAAAAAAAAAAAAAGAAAGCAAAGAAATTCTGCTATAGTAATGCCATTCAATGATTTGAAATCTTAAAGATTGGGCATGTGATTATTAGAATAATAGTTCACTTTCTCAATACCAACACCAGTATTTTGATTTGCCTTTTTGTGTGGTCCTCAGCTGTTTTAACTCCCTGGGACAAAGTGAGAGTCTGAACGGTTGGGAGAAGAGCAATGTTGAAAGTAGAAAGAAGAGGGAAGGAACTCTGAGCTCCTCAAGCTGATGAATTTAGAGAAGACCGTTAACTGGAGGAAATACTTCCATGCCTGCATGCTCTTGAAAATAGCTATAAATACAAATAGCCAATTTAAAGACCACAGTTAGAGGCTAGGGCTAATTAGAATGTTATTTCTCATGAGTGACTTTCTGGTCATACTTTGCAGATCGTATTTATGTAAGACTTTATGTAAGGGCTTCTCAGTAAATTTGGAAGTCAGAGGAAATGTTGCTCTCAGACTTCATTTGTATGTATTGAGAAGAGGCATATGGACAGAGATTATTAGTTTTTTTTTGTGCTGGGAGTGAAACCCAGTGGTATTTTACCTTTGAGCTACACCTCCAGCCCTTTTTATTTTGAAACAGAGTCTCACTGTGTCACTGAGGCTTGCCTTGAACATGCATCCTCCTGTCTCAGCCTCCCAAGTACTGAGATTATATGTATGGGCCACCACGCCTGGCTGAGGATTTAGTATTTTTTTTTTTTTTTGGCGGTACTGGGGATTGAACCTAGGGGCATTCTACCTCCGAGCTCCACCCCCAGCCCTATTTTTTATTCTTTATTTTGAAACAGGGTCTCACTAAGTTGTGGAGGGCCTCACTAAGTAGCTGAGGCTGCCGCGAACCTGGATCCTCTGGTCTCAGCCTCCCAAGTACTGGGATTACAAGCGTGCGCCACCATGACCGGCTCGATGATTTAGCATTTTTAAAATTCTTCAAGTTACACTCAGATTTTGAAACCCAAAAGGACAGCCATTTCACAAGGGTTAATTTAAACTTTTAAAAGATTAATGAATGGAGTATGATGGTGACCACAGATGTTGAATTTGGTATTTGCAGCCAAAGTTTGAAATTTTTTTTTTTTGCACATCTCATTTTTCTCAGTTATTCGATTCAATTTTTCTTTGGTAATCCTTAAACCAGATGTTTGAAAGTCTCCAGAGCAATGCTACTTCCCGATGTCTCTTAAAAGCTCACCAAGTACTGTGTGCATGTATGTCACTATCGCTGTGAACTACATTATGATGTGAGACTACAATGCACCAATAAAAGTATAAAAGAAATAGACCCTCGTTCTAATTTCTGGACTTGCTGATGCGCTCCTCTTTCACAGTCCCAATGACACCTGCAAGAATGGCTCTTCATGAACGGGAACTACTCAGTTTTTAGGGTTACACAATATCTCTCGACCCACTGACAACTTTGGCAATATTTATATTCCGGAAGGTGACTACACTGTGAAAGTCAAGCAAAAACCCACGCGTACAAAGCTTGTCAGGTACAGGGTGGATATTTACCTTGTCAAAGGACCATTTACTTAGAAATCCCAGAGGAGATAAAAATATTTGATTCATCTAAGCGTCAATATCATAATTTCGGGGAAGCTAACCTTTTTAAAGTCAAGATATGCTTTTTTTTACACATTTAGATCTAGGATCTAAATTTGGGCCATTCTCAGGGGCAAATTTTAAGATCTTTATATGAACAGTAGTTATTTTCATTCAATCTGTCATTTGCTTATTTTTAATATTTTTGTTATGACATGAATGGCCAGAGTGAGTTTTTCATGACTGCTTCAAAATGACCATAATAATAAATTGTTTAGATAATGCAAGTATAATAATTAATCATTAAAAAGCGAATAACGGATGGCAACAAATGTTGATAGGAATACGTCTACATTTTTCAAGCACTGTACCTTAAATGTAGAAGAGCTTTTCATTTCAGTTATTGTTAAAATAGTGGCTACGTCCAATTAAGTTCTGTGATTTCAATTTCAATTTTATTCTTGTAGCAAACAACTAAGTTTACATTTAAAACAGATACATAAAACAATTTGCCAATAATTGATGAAAAATGAACTAGGTTCTGATTTTTTTTTTCTGTGTACAAAATCAATGGCTGGAAGCAATAAGAAAATTGCAAGCCTTTGTTGCATTTTATGAGACAAGAGATTCGTCTGAGAGCAGAACTCTGCCCGGAGAGATTTGGTGGCTTTGGGGTCAGAACACTGTGTAGATCCCAAATAGAAAACGGCGTAACCCTCGTTTTTCCTTACTCTCAAGGACAAGTACCACAGGCAAAATGGCATGAGAGGAGAGCCTTACTCGGGGAGCATCAGCGATGGAAACTGCTTCTGAAGTTGGCCGTGGAGTGTTGAAAACTGCTCAAAGAATTTTCCTGTCAGGCTAGTTTCGTTGTTACTGTGTGTCACCTGGATCAGATACAGCTGCAGAAAAACAGGCAGAAGTCAAAACACAGTAAAAATAACCTGCACGGTGTTCTAAAACTGGCTTAGCGTAGACTAAACAAGGAAAGAACTTTTCTGCAAAAAAAATATGATCATAGCCAGGCATGGTGGCGCACACTTGTAATCCCAGTACTTGGGAGTCTGAGACTGGAGGATCCGGGTTCACGGCCAGCCTCAGCTACTTAGTGAGGTCTTCCGCAACTTAGTGAGACCCTGTTTTAAAATAAAGAATAAAAAATAGGGCTGGGGGTGTAGCTTGGAGGTAGAATGCCCCTGGGTTCAATCCCTGGTACCACAAAAAAAAAAAAATGATCACAGGCCGGGTGTGGTGGTGCACACCTATAATCTCAGTACTTGGGAGGCTGAGACAGGAGGATCTCAGGTTGGAGGCCAGCCTTAGCCACTTAGCGAGACCTTGTTTCAAAACAAGAAATAAAATAGGGCTGGGGGTGCAGCTCAGAGGTAGAATGCCTCTGGGTTCATTCCCTAGTACCAAAACAAACGAACAAAAACTCACAAAGCTAAGAGGTCCAATGTGTAAAGGAAATATTACCTCTCTAAACACAAAATAACACAATATATAAACATATTGCAATCGTAATCTTATATGCTGGGAACAGACTGCCTAATTTCTGCATTTCTTTTTTTGTGGGCACTTTAATTAGCACTCGATTTATATTCCACCACAGGGCAGGAATTGTCCCCTTTGATGGTTGTTAATAGGTCTGGTTGTTATGATTTTTTTCCCTTAAAACAT